>JABSTR010003805.1:0-66824 GCA_013339765.2 Haemaphysalis longicornis | reverse complement strand
ACAACAGACCATCCTGCATTCCCAACAGAAATTCCTGTTGTGCGACAGAAATGCCTGTCGTACGACAGATTTTCTGTAGTTGTACTACAGAAATTCCTGTCGCACGGCTGACCATCCTGTAGTCCCAACAGAAATCCCTGTCGTGCGACAGAAATGCCTGTCGTACGACAGATTTTCTGTAGTTGTACTACAGAAATTTCTGTCGCACGACAGACCATCCTGTAGCCCGACAGAACTGTAACATCCCTGTCGTGCGACAGAAATTTCTGTTGTGCGACAGAAATTCCTGTTGTGTTTTTTGACTGGGATATTGTTTTCGACACTCTCCTTTCGAACCTCTCCTTGGAAACGCACCACCGCTGCAACTATTACGAAGTTTCTTTTTTGATCGTGAACAAATTATTAATATTTTTGGGTACACTCTCAGACACTAAAACCACTAACTTAGGCGTTCCGCAAGGTTCCATTCTCGGCCCCCTTTTATTTTTTTATACATCAATGACCTTCCTTTCTGCCTCAAATTGTCTAATTGCCTACTCTATGCTGATGACACCACCATCTACTCGTCACACTCATCCATTGACGTTCTTACTACAAACCTCAACATCGATATTAGTAACGTTTGCTCATAGTCTCAGAGCAATGGTTTATAATCAATCCTTCCAAAACTAAATTTGTCGTATTTTCATCTCGTTTGAAGACTCTAACTTCTGTTGCTCCTGTTTACATTAACTCTGATGCTATCCCACCGTCTGATCAATTCTCATTTTTGGGGGTTGAAATTCCCAGGCAGCACAAGCATGTGCGGCCAATTTTTGCCCAAAGAACATTGGCCAGCCCTTTTCCTCCCGGCCAATCTTCGGCCAAAGTGTTCGGCCCTTAGTCCAAATTGGTCCTTGGTTGTGTAAGGCTGGAGCTTGGCTGTCATTCATTGGCCAATCTACTATGGCCGCTAATACCATTGGCTGACCGACCATTGGCCAAGAATATGGCCTACTATTGGCCAAGCATATATGGCCTACCATTGGCCGAGCATGTATGGCCTACCATTGGCCGAGCATGTATGGCCTACCATTGGCCGAGCATGTATGGCCTACCATTGGCCTGATTCAGATTATTCTCTGCAGGCCAGAGGAAGCCCGCCCAAGGCTGCTGCCATGCATGCCCTACAGCAGGCCGTTAACCTTGGATTAACATCCAAAATATATATTTAATGAATTTTAATTGCATTAAAAATGCTCAGAGTAATTTTAAATACGTCCAAATGCGTCAAAATGCATTTTAAATGCACAGAAAATACTGCTTCAAATATACTCAAAATGTGTTACTAGTGTATACAAAATAAAATCATGAATAGATGAGAGATGCCTTGCAATGTGTCTTTGGGGGAATTGTTAACGTTCAACTAGAAAATTTCATGTTGTGGTTTCGAAAAGTTTAATAGGCTCTAGCCTCAAGATATGCTCCATTCTGAAAATGTAAACCGGCCATGCTCTGATTGCGGGCCAGCAAATGACTGAAAAGAACAGCATGTATGAGCAAGATTGGCTGTTTGAAAGTTGTTTATTGTACACCTCAGCCAAGTGGCCAATTTCACCATTACTAAGCTGCAGAATGAATGCCTTTCAGCCACCTCTCCAGCCAGCGCAGATGCAGCGTTGTGCCTCAAAGTCCTCGTACTTCGGATTCGCCACACGGGAATTTCACCAGCACCTGCAGTGAAAAGAAAAGAAAACAGTGGAAAATATTAGAAAAACACTCCTTTTTTACAGCAAATAAATGTCAAATCAATCAGGCCTTTTCTCTAGCCGTACAAACGTTCCTCCTGAGCAAGGATTTTTTAGTTTCCCCTTCAAAGAAAAAAGAACCGTCATGAGAACAATGCCCATTTGAAGGACGTAAGGCAATTTATGTAATGTTAAGCATAGTTTATATCGTCATGCGGCAGGGACATTGGATCTTCAATACCATTATAAAAAAAGGATGGTGGTTGGGGGGAGGCTTATGTATGGAGATTGTCTAGGGATAAAAATTAGCAAAAATTAGTACAAAAAAAAGACACAGCTAACAACGTTACCAAACATGCAACACAGTTCTTAGCGTTACGCTGCTTCTGTTTCTTAGGCGTATGAGTTAACTTGAAATGTGGCCATTCTAGTTTTTTAATTAACTTTGACAAAACTGGTCTGTTACCTCACAGGACGCTAATAAAATAAGATAAATAGTAATCTTATTACTATAATTATTGTTAGGTGTTCCGTATTTCGGCGTCAACTTCTTCGGAGACTACATGCTAAAAAATAGTGCGCAGCGAAACAGTTTAAAAATGCATGGGCAGGATTGTAGTAGAAAGCTTACATAAAAGTCATTCGATTGGCGTAAGCACTGAACAATGTGTTCAAAGGAACGGCAAAGTAAGTTTATTTCGAAAAAAAAAGAAAACTTTCAAGCCGTCCTTAAAATTACAAGCTCTGATATGGTAGGCGCCTAATTAAAGCGATTAAAACAAGTAAAGCAAGAAAAAGTATTTTTTGCTTACACATATGTAATTTTCTTGCTCTCCGTCAAACATACCGTTTAATTTATACTTTTTGCTGTACACAGGCAACGTAATTATTAGGGAGCGACGCGGAAAATAATTGTAATGCTCGCGTCTTTACATAAAAAAAAGATAAACACCTGTTAGCGTCAGGGACCATCAAGTAAAAAGTAGTGGCTTCATAAGTACTCGAGACACCTAAAACGAACTCGTTTAAGTACACCCTTTGACGCAAATGAGCAATTGCTGCTGCTAAACACACACAGCTGCCAAGCAGCATAAGCCACCTACTCGCTAACCCTTGAACTTCAGTTTTTGACAGCACCCGGCGCACCACACCCGCTCTAGACTTGCTGTTTTGCGGTGCCTTTGGCACATTTTTGAAATTCTCACTCGACCACGAGCGGCCTAAGGGCCCCTCGAACGGCGCAGTCGTGTTCGTGAATGCGCGACAAAATGAATACAGCAAGGAGGGGAAAGTTGCTAGGAAACACAAAAGAGGAAGGGTGGAACGTTCTGAAGTTCCAGGAAGTTTTGGGGGAGCGATCAAAGGAACAAAAAGAGACGAACCCGGCCGGGGGACCCGTTCTGGGAACCGAGGGGTCTCGTGCAGGGAACTGGTTGCCCCCCCCTCGCATCTCCCTTCCTTCTCCGTCCTTCCTTGGCTGGTTCTTGGTTCTGAGAAAAACTGATTGTAACTTAGCGGCGACTCTCATACAGTTTGTCTTAGATGGACAAATCATTTTAAGTCCCTGGGCATGAAGCACTTAGTGTCGCTACAGCCACTTGCGCCGAAAGATTACGTGTGTGGCTTTTAACACTTTTGGTCACTTCCAAACAGACGGCACAAACTCTTTCATGGCTTTAGTTGACAGAATGGGACAAGTTGCGACATGGACAAAAATCGCGAAGGCTACCCGGCTTCTCGCCGTATGGCCCGGGCATGCGCATTAATCGGATGCATGTATGCCACAAACTGGGTTCCTTCCCCGTACGGCGGCTGCTGTCAACATGCGCAGCTGTGAGCGGCTGCTGCGAACAGAAAAAAAAGCTGCGTCCCTGAATACACTGATTTTGATTGTTTGTAGGGTGCGATACTTATGTAGTGCAGGCGGGGAACCTCTTCCCCTTTCACACTCTGTTTGTAGGGTTTAACGCGCCGACGGAAGGCTCCGGATTAATTTCGACCACCTGGGGGTCTTCACTGTGCGTCGAAATCTCGTACATACGGGCGTTTTTGCTTTTCGCCTCCATCAGAAAAGCGGAGGCCGCGGCCGGGAATCGAACCCGTGACCTCGTGCTCAGCATGAATACACTTCGCAAATTTCTCAAACGCGTAAACATGGACGGCGGACTTTCTGTGAACAGACTGTGTTGAAAACGTTCCTGGCTGTTATGTGTCTACTGCAAGTGTTAGTACTAAATAAGCTCACAATGGAATAACTCTATCTACAGAAAAACTCGTAGCAACAGTCCCCCGGCCACTCAGCAAGACCCGAGCTAAAAATTAGGCGCAAAAAGGGTAGCACTAAAATCTTTTTTTTTACGTCTTCTTTTGTGAGTACATTCCCTTGCGCGGAGTAGTTACGGTAGGAAATCTTGCTCGCAGGTAAAGGTAAGCTTAAAAACAACGTGCGGATTTCAAAAAGGCGTTAACACACTTTGATTGCAAGGCAAACATACATCGATTAAAGGGATCCTGCAACACTTACAACCGACTATTTGAAATGCATGTTCGGGATAAAGTCTGTTGTCTCAGGAATCTCCTCCCGCAAGAATTATTAAAATCCGTTCAGTATCACCGTAGATATGCGCGATGAAAAATCGCGCATAATCGTTCCCTCTCAACTCAGCGTGTACTACGCGGCCAAGGCTGCGCGCTCTCTCCCGGAGAGGGGGGAGCCTTGTGACGTTCTCTTTTGGAGCCTTCGATATGTCATGGGACCGGCAGGTTTTCTCTTTATCTCGGCAACGCTGAGTCGCTCGCTTTCCGGTGCGGGAGGAGCGGTGCGGCAATTCAGGCCATAGTTGCCTTCATGTGGGTTATCCGACTGTTGTTGCTTCTGTGCTTTCGGATACCTGCTTTCGCTACCGTGCGTTTTCGTCAGTGCAATGGACCCAGCTCTGCGAGCGCGGCTCGATGCGGCGAGCGCAGACATGGGTTTCGACCCGTATGCGGACACTCCTCGCCGCGAAGTCCGGAAATGAAGCCGGCGGCGGACCCCCGGAGCCACCCCACCCAGGCCGACGACGACATGCGGTGGTGCGTATCCCAATAGGTATCGGTGTGTTTGACTGACAGCTAGCCAGCACAGTGAAAGTGCCGCGCGTAGGTTCGCGAGTCGTTATTCCTTTGTACAAAGGCATTTGGCGACGATAATGTCCGCGCTTAGCCCACATGTGTCATGTGGATATCGCTGCTGTTTTATTTGCCTTCATTGGAGCTCAGAGGCCCTATAGCTCAGACCCAGGTGCCGAAGTCTCCAGAGCGGCGGCCGTCGTTTTGAAGCAATGCGGTGTCAGCATGTAAATGGATGTGTTCTTGGCTTGGGGAAACGGTGGAAATCACGTCCTTTTGCGCTTTACTTTGGGCCATGCTCTTGCTGCTGCTAGGTGGGCCTTCTCGGGGCACCCTACGAGATTTCCACCGTTTCCCGACCCTCCAAGCGAGGCCCCAAGCCAAGAATACATGCATTTACACTCCGGCCCCTCGTCGCTTCGAAACGATGGCCGCCGCTTTGGAGTTATGCCCATGAACTTTCATTTGACCTCCAACACAACTTTGCTGAACTCACGCTACTCGTGCTTCACATGCTTGCAGGTGCAGTTGCGGCCTCTGCGTTAGGAGCGACAAAGCCGTAGAAAACAAGTGCTGCTTTGACATTCCAGAAGTGTTCTCAAAAGCAACGATGAGTGTATAACTCGGCACGCCTACTTCCCCAAGCCTGTGCCTCAATCCAGCCGTCCTGCAGGCCATGTACAGGGAGCTTGCATCTCAAGGTGTGCCGATGGCACGTGAGCAGCACAAGTAAGAATGCCTGCTGTAAATGTTGCCTAAAACGCAGTGGAAGCATGCGCTGGTGGGGCGCTGAAGTCTTCTTAGAGACAAAATCAGCAAGTGCATGTGTACCTCATTTATTGACAAGTTTCTCTGTGGCCTCAAACCAAAAACTGATGACCGCAAACAAATGCAGCAGCCACCAAAGTAGTGAATTTCAAACAAACTAAACAAGCAAGACCAGTTTCGAACAAAATGTTGCCTCTCAAATGCAAATATAAAACCGAAGGCATGTATCCATGAAGCAAAGGAAAGAGCCTTCACATCTGCCATGTAAAAAAGGTTGCCTTGCAAATGGTTTGCCCAACATGTCTTCTGGTTGCTAATAAGTGGCGAAACATGTGCAACATACACAGACAAGAACTGGTTATAAAGTGATACATAATGTGTACAGTCTTATTGACAGAACTGCACACTGCAACCCGTATGGAACTGTTGAACATGCAGAGGTTGAGGTGATGGAAGTTGATTTGCATGCAGTTTATGAAACACTTCAATGAATGCATTCTATCTTCTGTGCAAATCAATGCTTTGAATCTTTGCAATGCTTTCCACCTAGAGAAGTGAAAATGGGGTTTCGTTATCTTTGCAGGAAATACCGCTTCACAGCATACCGGCTGTTTTACGCGGTGGTGCTGGAGCTTCCTGGGCACAGGAAACCGTGTGGTGTTGCCCGCCTGCGTCACTGGCCGCAATTCGGCAGGAATTCCCCTCTGCATCTTACGTCGGCTTCAAATACCCCCAAATATGAGTGGGTAAATTTATTAATAGTGCTTTTTGAGTGCACGTTATTCATACATGAGGCTTGGTACAGTGTGGGCATAATGTGTGCGGCTAGTAAATATACTAGTAAATATAGTAGTAAATATACTGGATGTTTGTGCAGTGATGTAGCAGCAGACACAAGACATGTGTAGTCTTACGAACAAAAGGTGTCTCATATTTAGGGCGAAAAAACAAACAGGAAAAGCTGTGCACTGCAATCCCACTTTTGTGATAAACAGTGACTTACTTGTCACCATACAGGATAAAACCAGCCTGCATTTCCTCGATTCAGGCAAGCCAGCAAGCAAATGGTAGTTGTCCTGGGCCCTTTTTGCTTTCAGGATATATATTTCTTCAGCTGTTGATTGACTGATTGTAGGGTTTGTTATCTAATATTGAGAGCCGAGGTTGAACTGAAACAACTCGTTTTTATTTAACTGCTTCTCTTTGCAACGGTGGCTTGCGTGGCCTATCGGAGAGCGCTCTTCTTGCTCTCTGCGGTGGCGGTGCGCGGCTTCCGCTCGGCTGCTCGGTTGGCTCGGTGGCGTCATCCAGCAAAAGCGCCGCGTACATTCGGCCTGCATTAACGACCGTCCCGGTCAAAACCCTTGTCTTCGTTAGATTCTGAGCTTTCCAAGTCGATGTCCTTCGCCCAAAGCTTGAGCTTCTCAACGGGAGCTACGCTGGAATATGCTCTTCATGTCCTCCGGGTGTGTTGGACGTCTCTGATGCGGTAACGGTCATTGGGAAGCTTCTTGGCTATGACGTACGGTCCCTTGTATTTGACCTTAAGTTTTCAGGGATTCTCCGCTCGCTGTGGGTTCTCGCTCAACTAGAGCGATGTCTCCTGGTTGAAACTCAGACGGTTCAGCCGGCTTCTTGTTGTAACGTGTTTGCTGCTTATGTTGGGCCTCACGAATGTTTTCATTGCTGCGGCCCTCTTCTCCTTCAACTCTTTGTCGAAATGTTCTGTGAGGGCGTCCTCCACCCAGTCACCCGTAATGCTCCGTGATCTGAAGTTGAACAGAAGTCCAAACCTGCGTAGTCTTCGTGGCCTGGTGCACGGTGTTATTAATACCCCACTGCACCGGAGGCAGTGTCGAGTCCCAATCCCGACCGTCTTCTCTTTTGGTAATGCTTGCCACCGACCGAGGTATCATGCGGTTGTACCGTTCCACTAGACCGTTTGCTCGTGGGGTGGCAGTTGCAGTCTTGACGTGCGTGATTCGAAAGCTTTCACACATTTCCCTGACCTTCACACTAGTGAATGGAGTCCCTCTATCTGTGATTACCATATTCGGTGGCCGAAAAACGCTAGCAATTTCCTGAGAAACAGCATCGCTGGTCCAGCCGAGGTGTTACGAACAGCTCGCAACATGACGAACTTCGTGAAGCCATCAACAGCAACAATTATGTACGCGTTGCCCGACTTGCGCCGAACAAATGGGCCGAGATGGTCGATGTGGATCGTATGAAATGGCTTGTTACCTTATCGATGCTATGCAGCTTCCTCGGTTTTCTTCCGGCGGGTGTCTTGTGGAAAAGGCATTCAACGCAAGCGACTATGTATCGCTTAACGTAGCACCTCATGCCTGGAAACCAGTAGTTTTCTCTTAACCTTGACAGCGTATCTTGTCCACACCAAAATGCCCGATGTCATCGTGACAAGCCTTCACTACCCTCCAACGTGTCTGAACTTGGGACGACCCAGAGGAGCCTTTCTGTGAACCTTTGTCTTGAAACTCTTGAACACCTTGCCGTTGTGCAATTGATATTCGCTATGCTCGCGCCGATCTTCTTTCGTGAGGCATTGTTTTTTTTCTAACCTCTCTTCAGTGCCATTATTTTGGGA
The DNA here is from genome assembly GCA_013339765.2 of Haemaphysalis longicornis. Classification (NCBI taxonomy): domain Eukaryota; kingdom Metazoa; phylum Arthropoda; class Arachnida; order Ixodida; family Ixodidae; genus Haemaphysalis; species Haemaphysalis longicornis. The sequence goes on along the minus strand of JABSTR010003805.1, from coordinate 58,610 downwards.
TCGTTAACTGGCGCGATATGCTAGGCGGTCTTCTACTTCCACGCACGTAGCGAGGATCTGAATGCCGCCAACGGCATCGGTCACTTCGGGAGGGTCTTGTGGTGAGCGGCTGAGTGCGTCGACATGCGCCATGGTCGTGCCCTTTCGATACTCAACATCGAAGGTAAACTCTTGCAGTCGAAGACACCAACTGCCGATCCGAGGTAGGAGTGTTCGTTTACTCATCGTTGCCCGCACGGCATTGCAGTCAGTCACCACTTTGAAATTGAATCCTGTTCGGTAGTGACCGGACTTCTCAGCGCCCACACAACTGTCAATGTTCCAGCTCGTAGGAGTGGTATCTCTCTTCACACTCGGTTGTCCGTCGGCTGGCGTACAACGATGGATGGAGCTGCCCGTTAGCTTGCTCTTGTAAGAGAATAGCTCCCAGCCCTTCTCTGCTGGCATCGGTGTGAACTTCCGTTCTTTGCGTCGAACGAGATTTGAGCAAGATAGGCTTTTCGATTAACCTCTGTTTCAGCTTGACGAACGCTAAGTGTTGTTCTGCAGTCCACTTCCAAGATTCGTCCTTGGAATTAAGTTTCGTCAAAGGCTTTTGTCGGTTTCAGAAATTCAGCTACATACTGTAGTTTGAGAGTTCCTAGTTAGCACCCCTTCAGCAGAAATGTCGTAGCCAAGGTAGTCGACTTGGTCGCACAAGAAGTAGCACTTACTCACCGTAGCGTCAGTCCCGCTCTTCGAAGAGCCTCCAAAATCTTTCGCAGGTGCTCGAGTCCCTCTTCTACCAGTTGTCGTTGGAAGCAAAACTCATCAATGTAGGGCGAGTGCCACAGAGTATCGCAGAGGTCCCAGAACCGCCGTTGATCATCCGCTGGAATACCGCTGGAGCGTTGGCCAACCCAAACGGCATCGGACGAACTCGTAGTGCCCGTCAGGGGTGATGAACACTGTCTTGTGTCTTGCACATCCTTTTCCATGGGATCTGATAATAACCAGACGGTCAATTCGAGACTCGTGAAGAAGCACTTTCCGCGAGGCAGTGCAGCTTATCATCAATTAGTGGGCAACGGGTACCTGTCCTTTTTCTTCACACGGTTAAGTGCAGGGTAGTGGACAAAAATCCGCAGTTCTCCTGTCCTCTTTCGCACGAAGAGAATAGCGCTGGCGTGCTCGGAAGTCGAGTCGACAACAGGATTCCCGCTCGCTTCAGTTCTTTAATCATCTCTTTTGTGTGATGCCCTCTCTGCGAAGGAAAGTCGGTACGGACGGAATCTCATTGGCTCATCTGTCGTCAGCTCGATCTTCATTTCCGCTTGCACTGGTCTGCCCGATCACCGAAATGTTGCGTGCGAAGCAATCACGATACTCATCGATAAGGCATTCCAGCATTTTTCGCTGGTGCGGAGTGACGGCCGGTCCAGTTTTTATCTCTTCACGTGGCATCGGCTGTCGCTGAGTGACGTGGACGCTTATTTCTCGCTCCCCCATATCGTATGGATAGCAGATTTCCGCTCGTGCTAGCCGCTCGTGTTCCTTGATGTCCAAGTCATGGTTTGACATGTTCGTGATAGGTAGGCGTGTCTCGTACGCCTCGTCGACAGTTACGACGCAGCGTGGTATGCAGTGCTCACGTCCTTCCTGACACCGGAATTGTGCGTCGACAAACACATCTGTGCTGGGAATGCCACCCGTGGCGTAGAGCTTGACGAATCCCACATACTTCGGCGGAACAACGGTTGACTCCTTGGCCCACAGGCAGACTGAACGTTGGGGCAGATCGGGGATCTCAATGGAACGCAGCGTGTCGTCAGTTTCGTGGACGTTTTCGCGCTCCTCGAAACTACGTTTCCTAGACAATCTTCTAGACGCTTGAGACAGTGAAGCAAATTTTCGGGAGTAGTATCGTAGGTGCGAACGCTCACTGCTCGAATTGTGTCTGGATCGTTCAGGCCGGTGATGATGTACTCGACAGAGCGTTGCCACTGACATTACACTGGCGAGCCTTGGCGAGCTTGTCGTAGTAGTAAGATTCGATGGGCTCACCTCGCTTGCGACAACGGGCTTCCATTTCACGTGGAGGCGTTGCATTCCTCATGTCGACGGAAATGCACGCTTTAGTTCGTCTTTCCAGTGTCACCCACGTTTTGTCCACTGATGACAGGGAATCGTACCAGGTCTTGGCCGCGCCTTCCACTCTGCATAGTGCGTTGCAGGAGGTCAGCCTGTCCGACCAACCGTAAATGTCAGCCAAGTCGTTGACTCGCCGAATCCGCGTCCTTGTGCTCAGCAGCGCAACGCCACGCCACTGAGCCCCTGGGGCGGCTTTTTTCAGCTGTGGCATGGATGGCTTGGTGCTTCCTCTGCAGTATGCCACCACATCATGTACTACTGCGGAAGCGCTTGTAATGCGCCTCGATGAAGCTGATCAGTGGAGGGTCGCTTGAAGACCGTTGTCATGAAGGGCTCTCGGGGCGTGCTGCTCTCAGAAAATGGTGGTTCGAAGAGACGTGGCACTGCACCGTGCCACCACATCCTAGCAGCCCGCGCACGTAGTCTGAAAAACGAAAAATCAAGTAAAACAGGGTGCTGCTTTTTTTGGTAGTGAAGCATGTTAAATAAACTGAACAAAAGATGTGACAAAGGAAACCTGGACCCGTTTGCCTGAACGCGATAAGTGCGGGAATAAGTTCTCAACTACGACTTTAACGATGTCCTAGGTAATAAGTCGATTCGCCCTAAACTGATACAAACGCTCGGTTAAGGTAGCGTTTCCGTAGGGTTTTTTTGGCAACCGGCTTATTTGCCGTGGCCGACTTCAACGTATTGGCGTCTTATTCGTAAGCGGGAACTTAATCGAGAACTTATGCCTACGGGCAAACAGGGCCCTGGCCTTAAAAAAGTTGGAGTACAAATGCCGGTGACTCCACATAGATGTCCCGCTATGAGTTTGACTTCTTGGCGAAGCATGATTAGGCTGTTTATTCTACAGCTGCAATGTAACTGTTTCGTTTTCAGATTCTTCATCGTGATCATGGTGTGGAGCGTGTTTCACGTGCCCAACAAGCCAAACGATCAACAACCTTTCACGCTGATAGAGGTTTGCTTCTGAACACCTGAAGATAAAGTGCCGAATGTTGCTAACACACGGTGCATAAAAGAAAAATTTACCACTGCAACAACTGAACCTGAAAAAGTGCATAACTGCACTGCTATTCATGCAGCAAGTTTTTTATATACAGCTTGCAGAAGTAAACAGACTGAGCGATCACTGGGGTAGAGTCCCTGAATAATAAGCTGAGTGTACACCAAGCAGCGTTGCTGCATCATCTAGGACAGCCAGCTGTAACGAGGACGTTTTGGCATATACTAGCAGTTTTACTGCTCCTGGTGGATTGCAGTGTGTGGAGAGTATGTTTAGTCCACATACCAGCTGTGATTTAGGTGCCTGCCTCTAATACATCACTGCTGATAATAAAAACGTGGTGCAGTGGTGGAATTCAAATTTTGACTGCAGGTGTTCATTTCTCAATGAATAAAGCACCATCTGCTGCCAGACAAGCTGTGAGGGCACTATAAAACATGAGCTCCTTTGAATCAGTCAAAGATGTACATTGTTTTCATGGCCCCCTGATGGGTACGAGCCGACCCATTACGCAACCAAAACAATGTCGGTTGAGGCTAGGTGATGAAGTTGCGGCTGACACTAGTGTGGCAGTATGCATAATTCAGTTCATTAAAGGGACCCTGCAACACTTGCCATCGACTACTAGTAATGTATTTTTGGATAAAATCTATTGTCCCAGAAATTTCCTCCCGCAAGAATTATGAAAATCCGTTCACAATTAACGAAACTACGCGCAATAAGAAATCGCGCATAATCGTTCCCTCTCAACTCGACCGCGGACAACGCGACGAAAGCTGCGAGCTCTCTCCCGGAGAGAGGGGCGGCTCGCGGCGTTCTCTTCGGCGGCCTTCGATATATCACATGCCGGGTAGTTTTCTCCTTTTCTCCGCAACGCGTAAGGGCCTATTTCCGGTCTGGCGCCACAAAAAAGCAGGCATGGGTGCCTGCTCGCAAGTGCGCGCTCGGGCTGGTAGGGCGTTTTTGAAGCAATAAACATTTGTAGTCGAGTGGTCCCGTTGAAAGGGAAGCATTGAGCTCATCACTCAAGCTCCACGCGCACTCAAAACACACAAAAAAACGGCAAAACTGTGCCTACAGGTTCAGGCATAGAAGAGGTTCGTACACAGCGATGACGACGACGGAAATGGGAGAATCTAGGCCGCGAAGTTGACCAGTGACAGCCGATCGGGCAGCCATGGCCTATGTGACGTCCCTTAGGCAATGGCAGGGGTTGCATAATGAGGACAACTGAAGAGAGAGCGGTAGGTTTTTCCGCGTCTTTCACATCGATTTGCGCGCTCACCGCTTCACGTGCACAGTGTAATATTGGCTCAGGTATTGGCTGGCAGTGTAATCTAAACGTCGCGCAGGTTTACTTGCACTGCTCAAAGAGTGTTGCAGGGTCCCTTTAATGTTGTCGCGCCAACCAAACAGAACAGTGGGACTGCTTACCAAATGTCGGTGCTCTCTTCACTGCGGCGACAGTGAAGTGGCCCTTCCTGCCCTCGGCATCTTCACCTTGACCGCTTGGTACCTTTGCGAGTGCGTGCCTGTGGCCTTGACGCATTTTCATTGTAGTGGAGCACTGCGAGGCGAGTCCTTTGGAAGAAGAAAAAAAGGCTCAATGACACCCTATAGGACTCTAAAAGTAGATATCCTCAATTCACCCTTCAGTGATATGACAATAGATTACCTTGCTTCCATGCCATCTCGAGAATAGGCGATAGACTTTGGGGCGAAGCGGATGAGCAGATTGTTGAACGACTCGAGCGAGGACGTCTGCGTGGTGCTGGACAGTTGGCGCAGGTCGCTCAGGAGTCTGGGGTTGTCCAGGATGGCTCTCAGCTTGAGGTGTGCAGGCGAGTCTGTTCAAAAACAAAAGTGGGGTGATTATAATTGCGGCCTCTGTGTCCCCTATATTTTCTCATCATGTTATTTTCATGCTTCCCCAATAACTGCAGTACACCATAAAACCCTTGCAAGCAGCAAAATGTAAAATTTTTCAATGCTGTGTTTGTGCATGTAGGTATTATGCACGTACTATAGCAATTTAATTTGCAATTTCGAAGCTGTGGTCCATAATGTTGCTCTATGCCATCATAAGGCCAGGTTTTTCCAACAGGGACACCAGTTGCCATAACATTTGTTTCCGTAGGCTGTAGAGGTAGTGACCTTTCACAATTGGACCTCTCATGGTGTGTTAGTAAGGCACACTGATGCTAACCAGTTGCAGCCGAGGAAACAGGAGGAGTGCACGTAAGGCAAGCTGGGCGCTGTGTAATACAGGATACTTTAGAAAGAAGAAAGTAGTGCTTCAATTTCCCTACTCCACTTGAACATGGAAAGTTTGGTGCAATTGTTTGAACCGTGAGTTTGAAACACATGCATGCTCTTGTGGTAGAACTCATGAAATCGCCTTGAAATACTGTCCCAGCTCAGTGGAACTTGCCTCGTTCTATCCACTCCCGGTCTTCGAGCGGCTTGTGCAGGCACTCGGCAAATGGTCCTTCATGGCCCTCATGCACATCGCACACGTGGTTGAGCATGCTTCGCCACATGCTTACGATTAGGTCCCAGTCACCCTGGCCTAGCGCAGCCACCCAGTACAGGTGGTTGCTGATGGGCTGCACCCATGGAGCAATGCTGCTGCAGTCTTGGGACCTGAAGGCAGCCCTCAGCTTGGCCTTGATGCCTGAGGAGGACAATGTCGTAGGTATTAGTTACCCTGTATGGTGCGGGGAAACGCTGCACATACCCTTGGCTGATGTGCCACACGTCAAAGTGGTGCTTCATCTCGGGCTTTTTTTGCCTGCAGAAGGTCCGTATGGCAGGGTGACGGTCTGCAGCATTTGCAAGAGAAATAAAACAAAGTTAATTCTGCCAAGTATGCCCAACGTCCACCAAAGAGTGAGAACTGAGGAGGAGCAAGCCTTGTTGGCTTGCAGCCACTAAAAAATAGCTGCCAAATGCTGCCAGTGCACTGTAGGCACCAAGCACATCTGACAGTCCAGTTGCCAGAGAAGGCCGAGTTGCCACTCATATACATATTGCTCTTCGGCGTTCACACACAAAGCATATCCCCTGAAGTTGCACCGAAATCTGGGTAGCATAGATTTTTACAGGCGTGGTGAATGCAGCACATTTATATAGCGGATAGGAGAATAGCATCTCTTTGGCCACTCGTATAGGGGCAGTGCCTTGTTTTCACATTAAAGTTACCTGTAGTGAGGCTCCGCACGGTGATGCCTTGGCCCTCCAGCTTTGCCAGGCACCTGATGAAGCCCTTCTTTCTCCATGCTACCGCTGTTAGGCACGGCCGCAGACTGCATAAAGAAATTCACGTAGATGTATTGCCTATCCACAGTTAATGCAGTTCCTTCCTTACCTCTCGAACTGTGATCTGCTCAAAGTGAAGAATTCGGTTGACCTGCGTGCACAGCATGGAATATGTGCAGTATTTTGCACAATAGCCAGGCGAGTCGCAGCGTCCATCGCCTGCAATGTCAACCTCTTTGCCCACAAGCCCTGCCATCAGTTCTGCTTGCTGGTCCTGATAGAGCTGAAAGAATGAAGAAGAACAAAGACATTCTGTTGTTAACACAAAATTTCATTTGGTGGCATCTGTTTTAATTTTGCAGCTAGAATATTCGCAGCTTCGAAGGTGCCCTGCGTAGGGCTGAAAGGTAATTTTTTGGTGTTCATACGCATGAACTGAATCGAAACTGTGATAAACAAAATTCCGCCTTTTTTGAATGACCATATTCGTTCAGGGCGGTCAAAAACAATAGCATGCTAGTTGAGGTGAACACATGACTACTGAAACAACCTTGGAATGCCTACCATGCACGCAAGTTGTTGCAGTGAAGCTATCACTCAGCATTGTGGACGGTGATTAGAATTGACTTTAAAAATTGCTATTTACATTTGAAAGAGATTTAGGTAGGCAATAAAAGTGCAAATAAGAATTATTGGTCTAGAGAAAATTTAAAATGAGAAAGTTTCACCCACACAATTCCAGTACATACAACTGAACTAGTAACATCACGCTGCCATACCAACTGACGAACCAGTTCGACTCGACATTTTCACCAGTTTTCTTACCCTGTCTAGCTTGACTACACATTCTACAGGATGGATTCTACTATTTCCATTTGAATTAAAATGAGTACTCCCTGAGAGAGAGAACACACATGAAATAATATATTTTTGTCTCAACATTCCCCAAGTGCAGACTACACTTGTCAACAACACGAATCCTCTCGTAGATTTGATGAGCTGTGTGGAGATGTTCAGGTTAATACATATCAAGCCGGATGACGATGTATTCGCAAGGACCTCCAAACTTTCTGGTAGCTGAACATAGACACATGCGAAAATGGCATTCCGCACGAGGATTTATTCAGGCACATTAAGTGTATCAGCTTTCTTCTGTGTTTGGGGACACTGTTTTCAATTATGCCTGTGTATGTTCCCTCACCTGTGGGTACATTCATTTCATCCCCTTTCAGCACACCTGAGGTTTGTAGAGCTCTCTCCAAGCTTCAGCTCTTAGCAAGGTCAAATACTGCACCCTCCGTACATGGTAGTGCAAACCAATGGGTGATGCTTACTTTTCGTACTGCTGGCAGCAAATAGGCCTTCTGGTGGTAGTAGTAGATCCTCTCCCCAACAGCCTGTATAGTTCACAGACGCCAGGGCTCTGAGGAAGGCAGCAACTGGCAGGCCCGAAACAAGGATGGCGGGCTGACAGCAAACATTCCCTGCAGGAATCTCATGGAAATGGGGCTGGCTCTGCCACTTTTCCGTGTGGTCGACACATCTGCTGGTAACGTACAGCATCGACCCCTCCACCTTGAACTCGTTGCTGCAGGGCTTGTGGCACACCCGGCAGCGGGCAAGGAGTTTCCTTCAGTTTTCCTTCAAAAAACGAGGAATTTCCTTTCATTCCTCGTGTGCACTTCGGTGTAGTGGCTGCAAATTGTGGCACGTCTGCTTGGTGTAAGCACAACAAAGTACTTAAAGGTCATAAATTCGAACACAAAGCAATTTCGGTCAGCTCCTGCATCCCACAAAAAATTTTGTTTGCAACAGCACATTTACTAACTGGTTCAGAAATCAAAAAAGCTTTCCAGCAACGGATTCTGGGCTACAATACCGTAGGAACAATAAATAAATAGTGTTATGCATTCCGTTTCCAGCCATGGGCTACTCAAATGCAATACTGTCAGAGACTCTCCACAGTGCTCGCAAACAGGTTCCTGTCGTTTTTTCACCAGAAAGTTATGTGTCAGCACAGCAGGACCTATACGCAGCTGGCACAAAATAACAAAAAGATTGTGCTGTCTATCCATGAGGAGAGAAAGCTACAAGGGGCAGGGAAGGGGGTTAACTGCTTTGTGTTACTGCTCCAAAGTAGTGCCCGTTAAACTGGTTTGTTTCAGTTTGGGCATGACAGACACATTTGCTAGTGCTCATTTCTTCACATGAGCTCTCCGGTTGAGTGCACTAAACAACAATCATCAAGCACGCAGGCACAATGTCGTCCCCTTTTTCTACACTTCATTTGTTTCTCAACAGAAGCCAAGATTTTGGCGAGAGAACTTCGACCGACTGAATAAATTATACCGCGGACGATACCATGTGAACCTGCATTATCCATAAATGGCGTGAATTTTGTAAGCAATGCAGTTTTGAAAGCATGCACTGATGCTTTAAAAACTGCATTGCTGTTGCTCTGGAGGTGAAAATTAGGTAACACGCATGATTATAGCATCACTTACTCCATGAAGCTTTCATCGAAGCTTTGTTGGTAGCTGGGGTCGTCGTCATGAGCCATCACCTCGTCCAGCTCCATGTCCTCTGGCAAAGGGTCAGGTGGCAAAGGTGTCGACCGATGTGCAGGCTGGAAGCTTGCAGGCAGGGGCCGCTGCCAGTCGCCTTGTGTTGAACACACGTCACAAGATGGGGGTTCTGTCTGTGTCCCTATACTAGCACAGCAGGTCTCTGTCTGTGTCTCCGCAGACACCAGCAGCTTCACACCAAAATGCGCCTGTGTGCCTGCAACAATTTCCCCAAACAGGCATAGAACAGCTGTGAAAACAGTTGTTTTGGCAACAGTTGACAATACTTTGCTTCCTGCGGTATTGCCTTTGTGAGTGCCCTGATTTGAAGTAAATACTCTACAGCAAGGCCCTACAAGTTCACATCAGTGTAAGCTGGTTGAACTGAGGCTCATTCCTGTTGCCTTATACTTACATTGTTTGTTGCTTTTCATGTTGTATTATACTACCTGTATCTTTTGTTGTTCGTTTCCCCCTACAATAATGCCCACTTGGGCGCTGTAGGTATCTGAATAAATAATTAAATAAAAATAAACTTCACATGAGCACTCCTAACATTTTTAATCGCTGCTCCATGCCGTATCACACCCTCAGTAAGGAAGGCATGGTCTTCAAAGACATGCAGTGCTCAAAGATTACAGACCACTGGACCACTGCATGGACCACTGTCTGCCAACCTGCACGAGTGCTTATAACAAAAACGCGCTCACCAACACTCCTTCCTGAAACTTCCATCGAAGTCTGCGTGGACACTTCATGGCCACTAGGAGCTGCAGCCTGAGCAGCAAGTCCAGATGATTCAGGACGCTGGGGTGCCTGTGAAGCATGGCACTCAATGACAATTGCAGCCAACACTCTAAGACAATGCCAACTGCGGAGAGCGAGCGAGAAGGTGCATACACTGACAAGAAAAGACTATGGAAGCTCCTCACAAACATTTTTAAGAAAAACAAGCACGGCACTATTCTCTTTCATATGGAATCCATGCTCTGTCTTTTGGAAAGTGACGTAGCTCACCTGGTGACAGGTACCAGCAGGACTGGAAACAGCAGGTGCAGCTCCTCCTGAACCTGGCTGGCTGGCAGATGTTCCGGTCTGCATGTCATGTGGCTGTAAGAATAATACACACTGTAGCGACCTGCTGCAACTGAACAGCTGCTGCCATTATGAAGACATCACTTGAGGTAATGTTACACAACTCACTATGCGCCACATTCATTCATTACAGGGTGGCGTTACAGTCATGTTTCCTGAATTTGCTTGCGTGTGGGAATAAATCATCATAAATGTTTATATCCTGCTCTGCTGCGCCTTCCAAAGTAAGCTAGCAGAGTAAACTAGGGCTTTCAGAAACTTGAGAACTTACGTTTACATTTCTCTCCCTCCGTATCTCTCTACACACACACACACACACACACACACACACACACACACGCACACACACACACTCTTGCGCACACGCGCACACATGATATAAATCTGTTTCCCGAGAGCGGAAAATTTCAAGTTGCTTACCTGTACCGTAGGCAGATGGAGAGCTGGCAACGCATCGAGGCGGAGCTGCTGCTTCCGTCCGAGACCCATGGTATGCATGAGGTTCGGGTTCATGCTGTATGCTTCGTCGGTGAAGTGGCGCCCACAAACGTAAATGTATCGCCGACAATCGCACGGCGCTAGTCCTATGAGCCGCAACCAAATTTGCCGCAGCTGTGGTTCATGGGGCACCAAATGCTTGCTCCGGTCTCTATCGCTGTCTCCGCAGCCAACGACGACAGAACACCGTTTGCGCCCATCCTTTCTGCTGCTCATTGCAAGCGCACTCACGGTATACAGTGTACTCACAGCACACCCGCGGGAACGTTCACAGGACGCGCCGTCGACGGAACTTCGTTTGCTCGAAACAGCTCAACTCATACGCACGCAAGCGCTCGCGCAGACTTGCTGTACGCCATTTTTCGAGCCACAAACACCAAGCAGGTTGCCAGCGGTTGCGGTCTAGATGAGTTTAGTGCACAGCGCCACCACGGCAGCGGATTGCACCGGAAGCAGGAAAGGAAATATATATTTTTTGCCATTTTGATCATTTTATCTGTGACGTCAATAGCATGGCCCGAGTGACGTCCCTTAGGCCATGAATAATGAGGAAAATAGAAACGAGCGCGGTTGGTTTTTTTCCGCGTCTTTCACAGCGATTTGCGCGGTTACCGCTTAACGTACAGATGTAATATTTGGCTCAGGTATTCCTGGGGGTGCAATCTAAATGTCGCGCAGGTTAACTTGCACTGCTCAAAGAGTGTTGCAGGGTAACTTTAAGTCACATAACCGGTTTCCACCGCTATTATTTGCAAAAAGAGGACCATGAAAACAAATCATTGCTCATTAAATACTGTTTTTCCTTGATAGCAACTATATTATACTTTTCGCAAATATCTTAAAACTCAAATCACATAACCTGCCTCCACCTCTATGATTTGCAATAAATGGGCGATCAATACAATACAACATTGCTTCATTCAAAAAATACCAGCTTTGCCTTGATAGCAAGTATATCTTTTTTCTCAACTCATAAAAAGAAATCTGGATTAGAACCAATTACTTAACACTAAAGTCACATAACCTGCATCTACCGCTATGATTTGCAATGATAGGACCATGGAAACAAAACATTGCTTCTTTAAAAATACTGCTTTGCCTTGATAGCAACTATATTATTTTTCGCAAATATCTTAAAACTCAAATCACATTACCTGCCTCCACCTCTATGATTTGCAATAAATGGGCGATCAATACAATACAACATTGCTTCATTAAAAAAATACCGCTTTGCCTTGATAGCAAGTATATCCTTTTTTCTCAACTCATAAAAAGAAATCTGGATTAGAACTAATTAACTTAACACCAAAGTCACATAACCTGCCTTCTTACCGCTATGATTTGCAATGATAGGACAATGGAAACCAACAAATAGCATTCTGTAAAAAATACTTGCTTTGGCCGTTGATAGCAAACTATCTATATTTTTTCGCAAATATCCGAAAACTGAAATCACATAGGCTGGGCTCCACCTCTAATGATTTAAAATAAATGAGCGATCAATACAATACAACATTTGCTTCATTAAAATACCGCTTTGCCTTGATAGCAAGTATATCCTTTTTTAACTTATAAAAAGAAATCTGTGAGAACCTATTACTTACAATAAAGTCACATAACCGGCCTCCACCGCTATGATTTGCAAAATAGGACCATGAAAACAAATCATTGCTTCTTTAAAAATACTGCTTTGCCTTGATAGCAACTATATTATATTTTTCGCAAATATCTTAAAACTCAAATCACATAACCTGCCTTCACCTCTATGATTTTGCAATAAATGGCGATCAATACAATACACATTGCTTCATTAAAAAATACCGCTTTGCCTTGATAGCAAGTATATCCTTTTTTTCTCAACTTATAAAAAGAAATCTGGTTGGAACTATTACTTAACACTAAGAGTCACATAGCCGGCCTCTACCGCTATGATTTGCAAAAATGGGACCATGAAAAACAAATATTGCTTCTTTAAAAATACTGCTTTGCCTTGATAGCAACTATTTTATATTTTTCGCAAATATCTTAAAACTCAAATCACATTAACCTGCTCCACCTCTATGATTTGCAATAAATGGGCGATCAATACAATACAACATTGCTTCATTAAAAATACCGCTTTGCCTTGATAGCAAGTATATCCTTTTTTTCTCAACTCATAAAAAGAAATCTGCTTTGGAACCTATTTACTTTACACTAAAGTCACATACCCTGCCTCTACAGCTATGATTTGCAATATTAGGACCATGAAAACAAAACATTGCTTCTTTAAAAATACTGCTTTGCCTTGATAGCACTATATTATATTTTTCGCAAATATCTTAAAACTCAAATCACATAACCTGGCTCCACCTCTATGATTTGGCAATAAATGGGCGATCAATACAATACAACATTGCTTCATTAAAAAATACCGCTTTGCCTTGATAGCAAGTATATCCTTTTTTCTCAACTTCATAAAAAGAAATCTGGTTGGAACCTATTACTTACACTAAAGTCACATAACCTGCCTCTACAGCTATGATTTGCAATATAGGACCATGAAAACAAAATATTGCTTCTTTAAAAATACTGCTTTGCCTTGATAGCAACTATTTATATTTTTCGCAAATATCTTAAAACTCAAATCACATAACCTGGCCTCCACCTCTATGATTTGCAATAAATGGGCGATCAATACAATACAACATTGCTTCATTAAAAATACCGCTTTGCCTTGATAGCAAGTATATCCTTTTTTCTCAACTATAAAAAGAAATCTGGATTGGAACCTATTACTTAACACTAAAGTCACATAACCTGCCTCTACCGCTATGATTTGCAATAATAGGACCATGAGAACAAAACATTGCTTCTTTAAAATACTGCTTTGCCTTGCATAGCAACTATTTTATATTTTTCGCAAATATCTTAAAACTCAAATCACATAGCCTGCCTCCACCTCTATGATTTGCAATAATTGGGCGATCAATATCAATACAATATTGGCTTCATTAAAAATACCGCTTTGCCTTGATAGCAAGTATATCCTTTTTTTCTCAACTCATAAAAAGAAATCTGGTTTGGAACCTATTACTTTACAATAAGGTACATAACCTGCCTCCTACAGCTATGATTTTGCAATAATAGGACCATGAAACAAAATCATTGCTTCTTAAAAATACTGCTTTGCCTTGATAGCAACTATTTATATTTTTCGCAAATATCTTAAAGCTCAAATCACATAACCTGGCTCCACCTCTATGATTTGCAATAAATGGCGATCAATACAATACAACATTGCTTCATTAAAAAAACCGCTTTGCCTTGATAGCAAGTATATCCTTTTTTCTCAACTCATAAAAAGAAATCTGGATTGGAACCTATTACTTAACACTAAAGTCACATAACCTGCCTCTACAGCTATGATTTGCAATAATAGGACCATGAAAACAAATCATTGCTTCTTTAAAAATACTGCTTTGCCTTGATAGCAACTATATTATATTTTTCGCAAATATCTTAAAACTCAAATCACATAACCTGCCTCCACCTCTATGATTTGCAATAAATGGGCGATCAATACAATACAATATTGCTTCATTAAAAATACCGCTTTGCCTTGATAGCAAGTATATCCTTTTTTTCTCAACTTCATAAAAAGAAATCTGGTTTGAACCTATTACTTACAACTAAAGTCACATACCTGCCTCTACCGCTATGATTTGCAATAATAGGACCATGAAACAAAATATTGCTTCTTTAAAAATACTGCTTTGCCTTGATAGCAACTATTTATTTTTTTCGCAAATATCTTAAAACTCAAATCACATTAACCTGCCTCCACCTCTATGATTTGCAATAAATGGGCGATCAATACAATACAACATTGCTTCATTAAAAAATACCGCTTTGCCTTGATAGCAAGTATATCCTTTTTTCTCAACTTATAAAAAGAAATCTGGTTGGAACCTATTACTTAACACTAAAGTCACATAACCTGCCTCTACAGCTATGATTTGCAATAATAGGACCATGAAAACAAATCATTGCTTCTTTAAAAATACTGCTTTGCCTTGATAGCAACTATGTTATATTTTTCGCAAATATCTTAAAACTCAAATCACATAACCTGCCTCCACCTCTATGATTTGCAATAAATGGGCGATCAATACAATACAATATTGCTTCATTAAAATACCGCTTTGCCTTGATAGCAAGTATATCCTTTTTTTCAACTTATAAAAAGAAATCTGGGATTGGAACCTATTACTTTACACTAAAGTCACATACCTGCCTCTACAGCTATGATTTGCAATATTAGGACCATGAAAACAAATCATTGCTTCTCTAAAAATACTGCTTTGCCTTGATAGCAACTATATTATACTTTTCGCAAATATCTTAAAACTCAAATCACATACCTGCTCCACCTCTATGTTTGCAATAAATGGGCGATCAATACAATACAATATTGCTTCATTAAAATACCGCTTTGCCTTGATAGCAAGTATATCCTTTTTTTCTCAACTCATAAAAAGAAATCTGGTTTGGAACCTATTACTTTACAATAAAGTTACATAGCCTGCCTCTACGGCTACGATTTGCAATAATGGGACCATGAAAACAAAATATTGCTTCTTTAAAAATACTGCTTTGCCTTGATAGCAACTATTTTATATTTTTCGCAAATATCTTAAAACTCAAATCACATTACCTGCTCCACCTCTATGATTTGCAATAAATGGGCGATCAATACAATACAACATTGCTTCATTAAAAAATACCGCTTTGCCTTGATAGCAAGTATATCCTTTTTTCTCAACTTCATAAAAAGAAATCTGGTTTGGAACCTATTACTTAACACTAAAGTCACATAACCTGCCTCTACAGCTATGATTTGCAATAATAGGACCATGAAAACAAAATCATTGCTTCTTTAAAAATACTGCTTTGCCTTGATAGCAACTATTTATATTTTTCGCAAATATCTTAAAACTCAAATCACATAACCTGCTCCACCTCTATGATTTGCAATAAATGGGCGATCAATACAATACAACATTGCTTCATTAAAAATACCGCTTTGCCTTGATAGCAAGTATATCCTTTTTTCTCAACTATAAAAAGAAATCTGGGTTGGAACCTATTACTTAACACTAAAGTCACATAACCTGCCTCCACCGCTATGATTTGCAATATAGGACCATGAAAACAAATCATTGCTTCTTTAAAAATACTGCTTTGCCTTGATAGCAACTATATTATATTTTTCGCAAATATCTTAAAACTCAATCACATAACCTGGCTCCACCTCTATGATTTGCAATAAATGGGCGATCAATACAATACAACATTGCTTCATTAAAAATACCGCTTTGCCTTGATAGCAAGTATATCCTTTTTTCTCAACTCATAAAAAGAAATCTGGTTTGGAACCTATTACTTAACACTAAAGTCACATAACCTGCCTCTACAGCTATGATTTGCAATAATAGGACCATGAAACAAAACATTGCTTCTTTAAAAATACTGCTTTGCCTTGATAGCAACTATATTATATTTTTCGCAAATATCTTAAAACTCAAATCACATAACCTGCCTCCACCTCTATGATTTGCAATAAATGGGCGATCAATACAATACAACATTGCTTCATTAAAATACCGCTTTGCCTTGATAGCAAGTATATCCTTTTTTTCTCAACTATAAAAAGAAATCTGGATTGGAACCTATTACTTAACACTAAAGTCACATACCCTGCCTCTACCGCTATGATTTGCAATAATAGGACCATGAAAACAAAATCATTGCTTCTTTAAAAATACTGCTTTGCCTTGATAGCAACTATTTTATATTTTTCGCAAATATCTTAAAACTCAAATCACATAACCTGCTCCACCTCTATGATTTGCAATAAATGGGCGATCAATACAATACAACATTGCTTCATTAAAATACCGCTTTGCCTTGATAGCAAGTATATCCTTTTTTTCTCAACTCATAAAAAGAAATCTGGTTTGGAACCTATTACTTACAATAAAGTTACATAGCCTGCCTCTACAGCTATGATTTGCAATAATAGGGACCATGAAAACAAAATATTGCTTCTTTAAAAATACTGCTTTGCCTTGATAGCAACTATTTATATTTTTCGCAAATATCTTAAAACTCAAATCACATAACCTGGCCTCCACCTCTATGATTTGCAATAAATGGGCGATCAATACAATACAACATTGCTTCATTAAAAATACCGCTTTGCCTTGATAGCAAGTATATCCTTTTTTCTCAACTTATAAAAAGAAATCTGGATTGGAACCTATTACTTACACTAAAGTCACATAACCTGCCTCTACCGCTATGATTTGCAATAATAGGACCATGAAAACAAATCATTGCTTCTTTAAAAATACTGCTTTGCCTTGATAGCAACTATATTATATTTTTCGCAAATATCTTAAAACTCAAATCACATAACCTGCCTCCACCTCTATGATTTGCAATAAATGGGCGATCAATACAATACAACATTGCTTCATTAAAAATACCGCTTTGCCTTGATAGCAAGTATATCCTTTTTTCTCAACTCATAAAAAGAAATCTGGTTTGGAACCTATTACTTTACACTAAAGTCACATAACCTGCCTCTACAGCTATGATTTGCAATATAGGACCATGAAAACAAAACATTGCTTCTTTAAAAATACTGCTTTGCCTTGATAGCAACTATTATATATTTTTTCGCAAATATCTTAAAACTCAAATCACATAACCTGCCTCCACCTCTATGATTTGCAATAAATGGGCGATCAATACAATACAACATTGCTTCATTAAAAATACCGCTTTGCCTTGATAGCAAGTATATCCTTTTTTCTAACTATAAAAAGAAATCTGGATTGGAACCTATTACTTAACACTAAAGTCACATAACCTGCCTCACCGCTATGATTTGCAAATAATAGGACCATGAAAACAAATCATTGCTTCTTTAAAAATACTGCTTTGCCTTGATAGCAACTATTTATATTTTTCGCAAATATCTTAAAACTCAAATCACATTAACCTGGCTCCACCTCTATGATTTGCAATAAATGGGCGATCAATACAATACAACATTGCTTCATTAAAAATACCGCTTTGCCTTGATAGCAAGTATATCCTTTTTTTCTCAACTCATAAAAAGAAATCTGGTTTGGAACCTATTACTTACACTAAAGTCACATAACCTGCCTCTACAGCTATGATTTGCAATATAGGACCATGAAAACAAATATTGCTTCTTTAAAAATACTGCTTTGCCTTGATAGCAACTATTTTATATTTTTCGCAAATATCTTAAAACTCAAATCACATAACCTGGCTCCACCTCTATGATTTGCAATAAATGGGCGATCAATACAATACAACATTGCTTCATTAAAAATACCGCTTTGCCTTGATAGCAAGTATATCCTTTTTTTCAACTCATAAAAAGAAATCTGGTTTGGAACCTATTACTTTACAATAAAGTTACATAACCTGCCTCTACAGCTATGATTTTCAATAATAGGACCATGAAAACAAACATTGCTTCTTTAAAAATACTGCTTTGCCTTGATAGCAACTATATTATATTTTTCGCAAATATCTTAAAACTAAATCACATTAACCTGCCTCCACCTCTATGATTTGCAATAAATGGGCGATCAATACAATACAACATTGCTTCATTAAAAAATACCGCTTTGCCTTGATAGCAAGTATATCCTTTTTTTCTCAACTATAAAAAGAAATCTGGATTAGAACCTATTACTTAACACTAAAGTCACATAACCTGCCTCTACCGCTATGATTTGCAATATAGGACCATGAAAACAAAACATTGCTTCTTTAAAAATACTGCTTTGCCTTGATAGCAACTATATTATATTTTTCGCAAATATCTTAAAACTCAAATCACATACCTGGCCTCCACCTCTATGATTTGCAATAAATGGGCGATCAATACAATACAACATTGCTTCATTAAAAATACCGCTTTGCCTTGATAGCAAGTATATCCTTTTTTCTCAACTCATAAAAGAAATCTGGTTGGAACCTATTACTTAACACTAAAGTCACATAACCTGCCTCTACAGCTATGATTTGCAATAATAGGACCATGAAAACAAATATTGCTTCTTTAAAAATACTGCTTTGCCTTGATAGCAACTATATTATATTTTTCGCAAATATCTTAAAACTCAAATCACATAACCTGGCTCCACCTCTATGATTTGCAATAAATGGGCGATCAATACAATACAACATTGCTTCATTAAAAATACCGCTTTGCCTTGATAGCAAGTATATCCTTTTTTTCTCAACTCATAAAAAGAAATCTGGTTGGAACCTATTACTTACCACTAAAGTCACATAACCGGCCTCCTACCGCTATTATTTGCAAAAATAGGACCATGAAAACAAATCATTGCTTCATTAAAAATACTGCTTTGCCTTGATAGCAACTATATTATATTTTTCGCAAATATCTTAAAACTCAAATCACATAACCTGCCTCCACCTCTATGATTTGCAATAAATGGGCGATCAATACAATACAACATTGCTTCATTAAAAATACCGCTTTGCCTTGATAGCAAGTATATCCTTTTTTCTCAACCTATAAAAAGAAATCTGGATTGGAACCTATTACTTAACACTAAAGTCACATAACCCTGCATCTACCGCTATGATTTGCAATGATAGGACCATGAAAACAAACATTGCTTCTTTAAAAATACTGCTTTGCCTTGATAGCAACTATATTATATTTTTCGCAAATATCTTAAAACTCAAATCACATAACCTGGCTCCACCTCTATGATTTGCAATAAATGGGCGATCAATACAATACAATATTGCTTCATTAAAATACCGCTTTGCCTTGATAGCAAGTATATCCTTTTTTTCTCAACTCATAAAAAGAAATCTGGTTTGGAACCTATTACTTTACAATAAAGTTACATAACCTGCCTCTACAGCTATGATTTTCAATAATAGGACCATGAAAACAAAATATTGCTTCTTTAAAAATACTGCTTTGCCTTGATAGCAACTATTTTATATTTTTCGCAAATATCTTAAAACTCAAATCACATACCTGCTCCACCTCTATGATTTGCAATAAATGGGCGATCAATACAATACAACATTGCTTCATTAAAATACCGCTTTGCCTTGATAGCAAGTATATCCTTTTTTTCTCAACTTATAAAAAGAAATCTGTTTGGAACCTTTTTACTTAACACTAAAGTCACATACCCGCCTCTACAGCTATGATTTGCAATAATAGGACCATGAAAACAAAATCATTGCTTCTTTAAAAATACTGCTTTGCCTTGATAGCAACTATATATATTTTCGCAAATATCTTAAAACTCAAATCACATAACCTGGCTCCACCTCTATGATTTGCAATAAATGGGCGATCAATACAATACAACATTGCTTCATTAAAAATACCGCTTTGCCTTGATAGCAAGTATATCCTTTTTTCTCAACTCATAAAAAGAAATCTGGTTTGGAACCTATTACTTTACAATAAAGTTACATAACCTGCCTCTACCGCTATGATTTGCAATAATAGGACCATGAAAACAAAATCATTGCTTCTTTAAAAATACTGCGTTTGCCTTGATAGCAACTATTTATATTTTTCGCAAATATCTTAAAACTCAAATCACATAACCTGGCTCCACCTCTATGATTTGCAATAAATGGGCGATCAATACAATACAATATTGCTTCATTAAAAAATACCGCTTTGCCTTGATAGCAAGTATATCCTTTTTTTCTCACTCATAAAAAGAAATCTGGTTTGGAACCTATTACTTTACAATAAAGTTCACATAAGCCTGCCTCTAACGCTACGATTTGCAAATAATGGGACCATGAAAACAAAATATTGCTTCTTAAAAATACTGCTTTGCCTTGATAGCAACTATTTATATTTTTCGCAAATATCTTAAAACTCAAATCACATAACCTGGCTCCACCTCTATGATTTGCAATAAATGGGCGATCAATACAATACAACATTGCTTCATTAAAAATAAACCGCTTTGCCTTGATAGCAAGTATATCCTTTTTTCTCAACTCATTAAAAAGAAATCTGGTTGGAACCTATTACTTAACACTAAAGTCACATAACCTGCCTCCTACCAGCTATGATTTGCAAAAATAGGGACCATGAAAACAAAATCATTGCTTCTTTAAAAATACTGCTTTAGCCTTGATAGCAACTATTTATATTTTTCGCAAATATCTTAAAACTCAAATCACATACCTGCTCCACCTCTATGATTTGCAATAAATGGGCGATCAATACAATACAATATTGCTTCATTAAAATACCCGCTTTGCCTTGATAGCAAGTATATCCTTTTTTTCTCAACTCTATAAAAAGAAATCTGGTTTGGAACCTATTACTTAACACTAAAGTCACATAACCGGCCTCTACAGCTATGATTTGCAATAATAGGACCATGAAAACAAAATCATTGCTCATTAAATACTGTTTTTCCTTGATAGCAACTATATCATATTTTTTCGCAAATATCTTAAAACTGAAATCACATAACCTGCCTCCACCTCTATGATTTGCAATAAATGGGCGATCAATACAATACAACATTGCTTCATTAAAAAATACCGCTTTGCCTTGATAGCAAGTATATCCTTTTTTTCTCAACTTATAAAAAGAAATCTGGATTAGAACCAATTACTTAACACTAAAGTCACATAACCTGCCTCTACAGCTATGATTTGCAATAATAGGACCATGAAAACAAAATATTGCTTCTTTAAAAATACTGCTTTGCCTTGATAGCAACTATATTATATTTTTCGCAAATATCTTAAAACTCAAATCACATAACCTGGCTCCACCTCTATGATTTGCAATAAATGGGCGATCAATACAATACAACATTGCTTCATTAAAATACCGCTTTGCCTTGATAGCAAGTATATCCTTTTTTAACTTATAAAAAGAAATCTGGGATGGAACCTATTACTTAACACTAAAGTCACATAACCGGCCTCCACCGCTATTATTTGCAAAAATAGGACCATGAAAACAAATCATTGCTTCTTTAAAAATACTGCTTTGCCTTGATAGCAACTATTTTATATTTTTCGCAAATATCTTAAAACTCAAATCACATAACCTGGCCTCCACCTCTATGATTTGCAATAAATGGGCGATCAATACAATACAACATTGCTTCATTAAAAATACCGCTTTGCCTTGATAGCAAGTATATCCTTTTTTTCTCAACTTATAAAAAGAAATCTGGTTTGGAACCTATTACTTAACACTAAAGTCACATAACCTGCCTCTACCGCTATGATTTGCAATAATAGGACCATGAAAACAAATATTGCTTCTTTAAAAATACTGCTTTGCCTTGATAGCAACTATTTATATTTTTCGCAAATATCTTAAAACTCAAATCACATAACCTGCCTCCACCTCTATGATTTGCAATAAATGGGCGATCAATACAATACAACATTGCTTCATTAAAAATACCGCTTTGCCTTGATAGCAAGTATATCCTTTTTTTCTCAACTCATAAAAAGAAATCTGGATTGGAACCTAATTACTTAACACTAAAGTCACATAACCTGCCTCTACAGCTATGATTTGCAATAATAGGACCATGAAAACAAAACATTGCTTCTTTAAAAATACTGCTTTGCCTTGATAGCAACTATATTATATTTTTCGCAAATATCTTAAAACTCAAATCACATAACCTGCCTCCACCTCTATGATTTGCAATAAATGAGCGATCAATACAATACAACATTGCTTCATTAAAAAATACCGCTTTGCCTTGATAGCAAGTATATCCTTTTTTTCTCAACTTATAAAAAGAAATCTGGATTAGAACCAATTACTTAACACTAAAGTCACATAACCTGCATCTACCGCTATGATTTGCAATGATAGGACCATGAAAACAAAACATTGCTTCTTTAAAAATACTGCTTTGCCTTGATAGCAACTATATTATATTTTTCGCAAATATCTTAAAACTCAAATCACATAACCTGCCTCCACCTCTATGATTTGGAATAAATGAGCGATCAATACAATACAACATTGCTTCATTAAAAAATACCGCTTTGCCTTGATAGCAAGTATATCCTTTTTTTCTCAACTCATAAAAAGAAATCTGGATTAGAACCAATTACTTAACACTAAAGTCACATAACCTGCATCTACCGCTATGATTTGCAATAATAGGACCATGAAAACAAATCATTGCTTCTTTAAAAATACTGCTTTGCCTTGATAGCAACTATATTATATTTTTCGCAAATATCTTAAAACTCAAATCACATAACCTGCCTCCACCTCTATGATTTGCAATAAATGGGCGATCAATACAATACAACATTGCTTCATTAAAAATACCGCTTTGCCTTGATAGCAAGTATATCCTTTTTTTCTCAACTCATAAAAAGAAATCTGGTTTGGAACCTATTACTTACACTAAAGTCACATAACCTGCCTCTACAGCTATGATTTGCAATAATAGGACCATGAAAACAAAATATTGCTTCTTTAAAAATACTGCTTTGCCTTGATAGCAACTATATTATATTTTTCGCAAATATCTTAAAACTCAAATCACATAACCTGGCTCCACCTCTATGATTTGCAATAAATGGGCGATCAATACAATACAACATTGCTTCATTAAAAATACCGCTTTGCCTTGATAGCAAGTATATCCTTTTTTTCTCAACTTATAAAAAGAAATCTGGTTTGGAACCTATTACTTAACACTAAAGTCACATACCTGCCTCTACCGCTATGTTTTGCAATAATAGGACCATGAAAACAAAATATTGCTTCTTTAAAAATACTGCTTTGCCTTGATAGCAACTATTTATATTTTTCGCAAATATCTTAAAACTCAAATCACATAACCTGCCTCCACCTCTATGATTTGCAATAAATGGGCGATCAATACAATACAACATTGCTTCATTAAAAATACCGCTTTGCCTTGATAGCAAGTATATCCTTTTTTCTCAACTCATAAAAAGAAATCTGGTTGGAACCTATTACTTAACACTAAAGTCACATAACCTGCCTCTACCGCTATGATTTGCAATAATAGGACCATGAAAACAAAATCATTGCTTCTTTAAAAATACTGCTTTGCCTTGATAGCAACTATTTTATATTTTTCGCAAATATCTTAAAACTCAAATCACATAACCTGCCTCCACCTCTATGATTTGCAATAAATGGGCGATCAATACAATACAACATTGCTTCATTAAAATACCGCTTTGCCTTGATAGCAAGTATATCCTTTTTTTCTCAACTCATAAAAAGAAATCTGGTTTGGAACCTATTACTTTACAATAAAGTTACATAACCTGCCTCTACAGCTATGATTTTCAATAATAGGACCATGAAAACAAAATATTGCTTCTTTAAAAATACTGCTTTGCCTTGATAGCAACTATATTATATTTTTCGCAAATATCTTAAAACTGAAATCACATAACCTGCCTCCACCTCTATGATTTGCAATAAATGGGCGATCAATACAATACAACATTGCTTCATTAAAAATACCGCTTTGCCTTGATAGCAAGTATATCCTTTTTTTCTCAACTTATAAAAAGAAATCTGGATTAGAACCTATTACTTAACACTAAAGTCACATAACCTGCATCTACCGCTATGATTTGCAATGATAGGACCATGAAAACAAAACATTGCTTCTTTAAAAATACTGCTTTGCCTTGATAGCAACTATTTATATTTTTCGCAAATATCTTAAAACTCAAATCACATACCTGCCTCCACCTCTATGATTTGCAATAAATGGGCGATCAATACAATACAACATTGCTTCATTAAAAATACCGCTTTGCCTTGATAGCAAGTATATCCTTTTTTTCTCAACTCATAAAAAGAAATCTGGTTTGGAACCTATTACTTTACACTAAAGTCACATACCTGCCTCTACAGCTATGATTTGCAATAATAGGACCATGAAAACAAAATCATTGCTTCTTTAAAAATACTGCTTTGCCTTGATAGCAACTATATTATATTTTTCGCAAATATCTTAAAACTCAAATCACATAACCTGCCTCCACCTCTATGATTTGCAATAAATGGGCGATCAATACAATACAACATTGCTTCATTAAAAATACCGCTTTGCCTTGATAGCAAGTATATCCTTTTTTTCTCAACTCATAAAAAGAAATCTGGTTGGAACCTATTACTTACACTAAAGTCACATAACCTGCCTCTACGCTATGATTTGCAATAATAGGACCATGAAAACAAAATCATTGCTTCTTTAAAAATACTGCTTTGCCTTGATAGCAACTATTTATATTTTTCGCAAATATCTTAAAACTGAAATCACATAACCTGCCTCCACCTCTATGATTTGCAATAAATGGGCGATCAATACAATACAACATTGCTTCATTAAAAATACCGCTTTGCCTTGATAGCAAGTATATC
Organism: Haemaphysalis longicornis; assembly: GCA_013339765.2. Taxonomy (NCBI): domain Eukaryota; kingdom Metazoa; phylum Arthropoda; class Arachnida; order Ixodida; family Ixodidae; genus Haemaphysalis; species Haemaphysalis longicornis. The sequence goes on along the minus strand of JABSTR010003805.1, from coordinate 33,535 downwards.
CTTTTTTCTCAACTTATAAAAAGAAATCTGGGTTGGAACCTATTACTTACACTTAAGTCACATAACCGGCTTCCACCGCTATTATTTGCAAAAAGAGGACCATGAAAACAAATCATTGCTCATTAAATACTGTTTTTCCTTGATAGCAACTATTTATATTTTTCGCAAATATCTTAAAACTCAAATCACAATACCTGCCTCCACCTCTATGATTTGGAATAAATGGGCGATCATACAATACAACATTGCTTCATTAAAATACCGCTTTGCCTTGATAGCAAGTATATCCTTTTTTCTCAACTCATAAAAAGAAATCTGTTTGGAACCTATTACTTTACACTAAAGTCACATAACCTGCCTCTACAGCTATGATTTGCAATATTAGAACCATGAAAACAAAATCATTGCTTCTTAAAAATACTGCTTTGCCTTGATAGCAACTATATTATATTTTTCGCAAATATCTTAAAACTCAAATCACATAACCTGCCTCCACCTCCATGATTTGCAATAAATGGGCGATCAATACAATACAACATTGCTACATTCAAAAAATACAGCTTTGCCTTGATAGCGAGTATATCCTTTTTTTCTCAACCTATAAAAAGAAATCTAAATTAAAACCAATTACTTAACACTAAAGTCACATACCCTGCATCTACCGCTATGATTTGCAATGATAGGACCATGGAAACAAAACATTGCTTCTTTAAAATTACTGCTTTGCCTTGATAGCAACTATTTTATATTTTTCGCAAATATCTTAAAACTCAAATCACATAGCCTGGCTCCAGCTCTATTATTTGCAATAAATGAGCGATCAATATAATACAATATTGCTTCATTAAAATACCGCTTTGCCTTGATAGCAAGTATATCCTTTTTTCTCAACCTATAAAAAGAAATCTGGGTTGGAACCTATTACTCACCACTTAAGTCACATAACCGGCTTCCACCGCTATTATTTGCAAAAAGAGGACCATGAAAACAAATCATTGCTCATTAAATACTGTTTTTCCTTGATAGCAACTATATTATATTTTTCGCAAATATCTTAAAACTCAAATCACATAACCTGCCTCCACCTCTATGATTTGCAATAAATGGGCGATCAATACAATACAACATTGCTTCATTAAAAATACCGCTTTGCCTTGATAGCAAGTATATCCTTTTTTTCTCAACTCATAAAAAGAAATCTGGTTGGAACCTATTACTTTACAACTAAAGTCACATAACCTGCCTCTACAGCTATGATTTGCAATAATAGGACCATGAAAACAAAATATTGCTTCTTTAAAATACTGCTTTGCCTTGATAGCAACTATTTTATATTTTTCGCAATATCTTAAAACTCAAATCACATAACCTGGCTCCACCTCTATGATTTGCAATAAATGGGCGATCAATACAATACAACATTGCTTCATTAAAAATACCGCTTTGCCTTGATAGCAAGTATATCCTTTTTTCTCAACTCATAAAAAGAAATCTGGTTTGGAACCTATTACTTAACACTAAAGTCACATAACCTGCATCTACCGCTATGATTTGCAATAATAGGACCATGAAAACAAATCATTGCTTCTTTAAAAATACTGCTTTGCCTTGATAGCAACTATTTATATTTTTCGCAAATATCTTAAAACTCAAATCACATAACCTGCCTCCACCTCTATTATTTGCAATAAATGGGCGATCAATACAATACAACATTGCTTCATTAAAAATACCGCTTTGCCTTGATAGCAAGTATATCCTTTTTTTCTCAACTCTATAAAAAGAAATCTGGATTGGAACCTATTACTTACACTAAAGTCACATAACCTGCCTCTACAGCTATGATTTGCAATAATAGGACCATGAAAACAAAACATTGCTTCTTTAAAAATACTGCTTTGCCTTGATAGCAACTATATTATATTTTTCGCAAATATCTTAAAACTCAAATCACATAACCTGCCTCCACCTCTATGATTTGCAATAAATGGGCGATCAATACAATACAACATTGCTTCATTAAAAATACCGCTTTGCCTTGATAGCAAGTATATCCTTTTTTCTCAACTTATAAAAAGAAATCTGGATTGGAACCTATTACTTAACACTAAAGTCACATAACCTGCCTCTACCGCTATGATTTGCAATAATAGGACCATGAAAACAAATCATTGCTTCTTTAAAAATACTGCTTTGCCTTGATAGCAACTATATTATATTTTTCGCAAATATCTTAAAACTCAAATCACATAACCTGCCTCCACCTCTATGATTTGCAATAAATGGGCGATCAATACAATACAACATTGCTTCATTAAAAATACCGCTTTGCCTTGATAGCAAGTATATCCTTTTTTCTCAACTCATAAAAAGAAATCTGGATTAGAACCAATTACTTAACACTAAAGTCACATAACCTGCCTCTACCGCTATGATTTGCAATAATAGGACCATGAAAACAAAATCATTGCTTCTTTAAAAATACTGCTTTGCCTTGATAGCAACTATATTATATTTTTCGCAAATATCTTAAAACTCAAATCACATAACCTGCCTCCACCTCTATGATTTGCAATAAATGGGCGATCAATACAATACAACATTGCTTCATTAAAATACCGCTTTGCCTTGATAGCAAGTATATCCTTTTTTTCTCAACTCATAAAAAGAAATCTGGTTTGGAACCTATTACTTACACTAAAGTCACATAACCTGCCTCTACCGCTATGATTTGCAATAATAGGACCATGAAAACAAAATATTGCTTCTTTAAAAATACTGCTTTGCCTTGATAGCAACTATATTATATTTTTCGCAAATATCTTAAAACTCAAATCACATAACCTGGCCTCCACCTCTATGATTTGCAATAAATGGGCGATCAATACAATACAACATTGCTTCATTAAAAATACCGCTTTGCCTTGATAGCAAGTATATCCTTTTTTCTCAACTTATAAAAAGAAATCTGGATTGGAACCTATTACTTAACACTAAAGTCACATAACCTGCCTCTACCGCTATGATTTGCAATATAGGACCATGAAAACAAAATCATTGCTTCTTTAAAAATACTGCTTTGCCTTGATAGCAACTATATTATATTTTTCGCAAATATCTTAAAACTCAAATCACATAACCTGCCTCCACCTCTATGATTTGCAATAAATGGGCGATCAATACAATACAACATTGCTTCATTAAAAATACCGCTTTGCCTTGATAGCAAGTATATCCTTTTTTCTCAACTCATAAAAGAAATCTGGTTTGGAACCTATTACTTAACACTAAAGTCACATAACCTGCCTCTACAGCTATGATTTGCAATAATAGGACCATGAAAACAAAACATTGCTTCTTTAAAAATACTGCTTTGCCTTGATAGCAACTATATTATATTTTTCGCAAATATCTTAAAACTCAAATCACATAACCTGCCTCCACCTCTATGATTTGCAATAAATGGGCGATCAATACAATACAACATTGCTTCATTAAAAATACCGCTTTGCCTTGATAGCAAGTATATCCTTTTTTCTCAACTCTATAAAAGAAATCTGGATTGGAACCTATTACTTACACTAAGTCACATAACCGGCATCTACCGCTATGATTTGCAATAATAGGACCATGAAAACAAATCATTGCTTCTTTAAAATACTGCTTTGCCTTGATAGCAACTATATTATATTTTTCGCAAATATCTTAAAACTCAAATCACATAACCTGCCTCCACCTCTATGATTTGCAATAAATGGGCGATCAATACAATACAACATTGCTTCATTAAAAATACCGCTTTGCCTTGATAGCAAGTATATCCTTTTTTTCTCAACTATAAAAAGAAATCTGGATTGGAACCTATTACTTAACACTAAAGTCACATAACCTGCCTCTACCGCTATGATTTGCAATAATAGGACCATGAAAACAAATCATTGCTTCTTTAAAAATACTGCTTTGCCTTGATAGCAACTATATTATATTTTTCGCAAATATCTTAAAACTCAAATCACATAACCTGCCTCCACCTCTATGATTTGCAATAAATGGGCGATCAATACAATACAACATTGCTTCATTAAAATACCGCTTTGCCTTGATAGCAAGTATATCCTTTTTTTCTCAACTTATAAAAAGAAATCTGGTATGGAACCTATTACTTACACTAAAGTCACATAACCTGCCTCTACCGCTATGATTTGCAATAATAGGACCATGAAAACAAATCATTGCTTCTTTAAAAATACTGCTTTGCCTTGATAGCAACTATATTATATTTTTCGCAAATATCTTAAAACTCAAATCACATAACCTGGCTCCACCTCTATGATTTGCAATAAATGGGCGATCAATACAACACAACATTACTTCATTAAAAATACCGCTTTGCCTTGATAGCAAGCATAGCCATTTTTTACTAACTCATAAAAAGAAATCTGGATTAGAACCAATTACTTAACACTAAAGTCACATAACCTGCATCTACCGCTATGATTTCCAATGATAGGACCATGAAAACAAACATTGCTTCTTTAAAAATACTGCTTTGCCTTGATAGCAACTATTATATATTTTTTCGCAAATATCTTGAAACTCAAATCACATTACCTGCCTCCACCTCTATGATTTGCAATAAATGGGCGATCAATACAATACAACATTGCTTCATTAAAATACCGCTTTGCCTTGATAGCAAGTATATCCTTTTTTCTCAACCTATAAAAAGAAATCTGGGTTGGAACCTATTACTCACCACTTAAGTCACATAACCGGCTTCCACCGCTATTATTTGCAAAAAGAGGACCATGAAAACAAATCATTGCTTCTTTAAAAATACTGCTTTGTCCTGATAGCAACTATATTATATTTTTCGCAAATATCTTAAAACTCAAATCACATAACCTGCCTCCACCTCCATGATTTGCAATAAATGGGCGATCAATACAATACAACATTGCTACATTAAAAATACAGCTTTGCCTTGATAGCAAGTATATCCTTTTTTTCTCAACTCATAAAAAGAAATCTGGTTTGGAACCTATTACTTACACTAAAGTCACATAACCTGCCTCTACAGCTATGATTTGCAATAATAGGACCATGAAAACAAAATATTGCTTCTTTAAAAATACTGCTTTGCCTTGATAGCAACTATATTATATTTTTCGCAAATATCTTAAAACTCAAATCACATTACCTGCCTCCACCTCTATGATTTGCAATAAATGGGCGATCAATACAATACAACATTGCTTCATTAAAAATACCGCTTTGCCTTGATAGCAAGTATATCCTTTTTTCTCAACTCATAAAAAGAAATCTGGTTTGGAACCTATTACTTAACACTAAAGTCACATAACCTGCCTCTACAGCTATGATTTGCAATATAGGACCATGAAAACAAAACATTGCTTCTTAAAAATACTGCTTTGCCTTGATAGCAACTATATTATATTTTTCGCAAATATCTTAAAACTCAAATCACATAACCTGCCTCCACCTCTATGATTTGCAATAAATGGGCGATCAATACAATACAACATTGCTTCATTAAAAATACCGCTTTGCCTTGATAGCAAGTATATCCTTTTTTTCTCAACTCTATAAAAAGAAATCTGGTTTGGAACCTATTACTTAACACTAAAGTCACATACCCTGCCTCTACAGCTATGATTTGCAATATAGGACCATGAAAACAAAACTATTGCTTCTTTAAAAATACTGCTTTGCCTTGATAGCAACTATTTTATATTTTTCGCAAATATCTTAAAACTCAAATCACATAACCTGGCTCCACCTCTATTATTTGCAATAAATGGGCGATCAATACAATACAACATTGCTTCATTAAAATACCGCTTTGCCTTGATAGCAAGTATATCCTTTTTTCTCAACTCTATAAAAAGAAATCTGGATTTGGAACCTATTACTTTAACACTAAAGTCACATAACCTGCCTCTACAGCTATGATTTGCAATATAGGACCATGAAAACAAAATATTGCTTCTTTAAAAATACTGCTTTGCCTTGATAGCAACTATATTATATTTTTCGCAAATATCTTAAAACTCAAATCACATAACCTGCCTCCACCTCTATGATTTGCAATAAATGGGCGATCAATACAATACAACATTGCTTCATTAAAAATACCGCTTTGCCTTGATAGCAAGTATATCCTTTTTTTCTCAACTTATAAAAAGAAATCTGGTTTGGAACCTATTACTTACACTAAAGTCACATAACCTGCCTCTACAGCTATGATTTGCAATATAGGACCATGAAAACAAATCATTGCTTCTTTAAAAATACTGCTTTGCCTTGATAGCAACTATATTATATTTTTCGCAAATATCTTAAAACTCAAATCACATAACCTGCCTCCACCTCTATGATTTGCAATAAATGGAGCGATCAATACAATACAACATTGCTTCATTAAAAATACCGCTTTGCCTTGATAGCAAGTATATCCTTTTTTTCTCAACTATAAAAAGAAATCTGGATTAGAACCAATTACTTAACACTAAAGTCACATAACCTGCATCTACCGCTATGATTTGCAATGATAGGACCATGAAAACAAAACATTGCTTCTTTAAAAATACTGCTTTGCCTTGATAGCAACTATTATATATTTTTCGCAAATATCTTAAAACTCAAATCACATAACCTGCCTCCACCTCCACCTTTATTTGCAATAAATGATCAATACAATACAACATTGCTCTTAAAATACCGCTTTGCCTTCCCCTAGTTTGCACTCAACCTTACTCAATATTCTTGCACCAAAAAACCTACACAAAACATAACTCCTAGCAACTATATTATATTTTTCCAAATATCTTAAAACTAAATCACTGCCTCCACCTCTATGATTTGCAATAAATCAATACAATACAACATTGCTTCATTAAAAATAACTTTGCCTTGATAGCAAGTATATCCTTTTGCAAATCTTGTCGATCTCACATAACCTGCCTCCTACCTCTATGATTTGCAATAAACGATCATCAAAACATTGCTTCAAAAAAATTTGCTTGCCTTGATAGCTATTAATCAAAAAATCTAATAAAAACTAACCCCTCTAAACTCGATCACATATACAACTGCGCTATGACCGGAACCTTGAAAGCTCTTCTTTCGAAATAACCCAAACAAATCTAACAACTATGGCAATAAACTACATTGCTTCACAGCAAATACAATTTTTGCCTCTCCAAAATTATTTTTGATATTACTAATTTCTCTTTCTAAAATACTGCCCAAGTATATATCTGCAATACTGCAATAAACTCTACATACAACATTGCTTCAATAAATTTGCCACTACTTCTCTCAAGGAAAAACTCTCACTAGTCATAACCTTCTAGCACTCAATATGACAACCATTTTCAATAATTACTTTCAACTAATAGAATGCTGGTTTTGATATAAAAAAAACAAAAAACTCCGCTACATAAAACTATGAAATATAGGACCATCAACAAATCAAATTAACATTATAAACAAATTTGCCTTGCGCACCTGTACCTCTTTTAAATATTTGCTTTAAAATAGAAATCTATAAAATTAGAACACAAAGTCAATAACCATTTCTACCGCTATGATTTGCAATGATAGGACCATGAAAACAAAACATTTCTTTAAAAATACTGCTTTGCCTTGATAGCAACTATTATATATTTTTCGCAAATATTTAAAACTCAAATCACATACCTCCACCTCTATGATTTGCAATAAATGGGCGATCAATACAATACAACATTGCTTCATTAAAATACCGCTTTGCCTTGATAGCAAGTATATCCTTTTTTCTCAACCTATAAAAAGAAATCTGGGTTGGAACCTATTACTCACCACTTAAGTCACATAACCGGCTTCCACCGCTATTATTTGCAAAAAGAGGACCATGAAAACAAATCATTGCTTCTTAAATACTGCTTTGCCTTGATAGCAACTATTTTATATTTTTCGCAAATATCTTAAAACTCAAATCACATAACCTGCCTCCACCTCTATGATTTGCAATAAATGGGCGATCAATACAATACAACATTGCTTCATTAAAATACCGCTTTGCCTTGATAGCAAGTATATCCTTTTTTTCTCAACTCTATAAAAGAAATCTGGATTGGAACCTAATTACTTAACACTAAAGTCACATAACCTGCATCTACCGCTATGATTTGCAATGATAGGACCATGGAAACAAAACATTGCTTCTTTAAAAATACTGCTTTGCCTTGATAGCAACTATTTTATATTTTTCGCAAATATCTTAAAACTCAAATCACATAACCTGCCTCCACCTCTATGATTTGCAATAAATGGGCGATCAATACAATACAACATTGCTTCATTAAAAATACCGCTTTGCCTTGATAGCAAGTATATCCTTTTTTTCTCAACTCATAAAAAGAAATCTGGATTGGAACCTATTACTTACACTAAAGTCACATAACCTGCCTCTACAGCTATGATTTGCAATATAGGACCATGAAAACAAAACATTGCTTCTTTAAAAATACTGCTTTGCCTTGATAGCAACTATATTATATTTTTCGCAAATATCTTAAAACTCAAATCACATAACCTGCCTCCACCTCTATGATTTGCAATAAATGGGCGATCAATACAATACAACATTGCTTCATTAAAATACCGCTTTGCCTTGATAGCAAGTATATCCTTTTTTTCTCAACCTATAAAAAGAAATCTGGGTTGGAACCTATTACCACTTAAGTCACATAACCGGCTTCCACCGCTATTATTTGCAAAAAGAGGACCATGAAAACAAATCATTGCTCATTAAATACTGTTTTTCCTTGATAGCAACTATTTATATTTTTCGCAAATATCTTAAAACTCAAATCACAATACCTGCCTCCACCTCTATGATTTGCAATAAATGGGCGATCAATACAATACAACATTGCTTCATTAAAAATACCGCTTTGCCTTGATAGCAAGTATATCCTTTTTTCTCAACTCATAAAAAGAAATCTGGTTTGGAACCTATTACTTTACACTAAAGTCACATAACCTGCCTCTACAGCTATGATTTGCAATATAGGACCATGAAAACAAAACATTGCTTCTTTAAAAATACTGCTTTGCCTTGATAGCAACTATATTATATTTTTCGCAAATATCTTAAAACTCAAATCACATAACCTGCCTCCACCTCTATGATTTGCAATAAATGGGCGATCAATACAATACAACATTGCTTCATTAAAATACCGCTTTGCCTTGATAGCAAGTATATCCTTTTTTCTCAACCTATAAAAAGAAATCTGGGTTGGAACCTATTACTTACACTAAAGTCACATAACCTGCCTCTACCGCTATGATTTGCAATAATAGGACCATGAAAACAAATCATTGCTTCTTTAAAAATACTGCTTTGCCTTGATAGCAACTATATTATATTTTTCGCAAATATCTTAAAACTCAAATCACATAACCTGGCTCCACCTCTATGATTTGCAATAAATGGGCGATCAATACAATACAACATTGCTTCATTAAAAATACCGCTTTGCCTTGATAGCAAGTATATCCTTTTTTTCTCAACTTATAAAAAGAAATCTGGATTGGAACCTATTACTTACACTAAAGTCACATAACCTGCCTCTACCGCTATGATTTGCAAAATAGGACCATGAAAACAAATCATTGCTTCTTTAAAAATACTGCTTTGCCTTGATAGCAACTATTTTATATTTTTCGCAAATATCTTAAAACTCAAATCACATAACCTGCCTCCACCTCTATGATTTGCAATAAATGGGCGATCAATACAATACAACATTGCTTCATTAAAAATACCGCTTTGCCTTGATAGCAAGTATATCCTTTTTTTCTCAACTCATAAAAAGAAATCTGGTTTGGAACCTATTACTTTACACTAAAGTCACATAACCTGCCTCTACAGCTATGATTTGCAATATAGGACCATGAAAACAAAATATTGCTTCTTTAAAAATACTGCTTTGCCTTGATAGCAACTATTTATATTTTTCGCAAATATCTTAAAACTCAAATCACATAACCTGCCTCCACCTCTATGATTTGCAATAAATGGGCGATCAATACAATACAACATTGCTTCATTAAAAATACCGCTTTGCCTTGATAGCAAGTATATCCTTTTTTCTAACTTATAAAAGAAATCTGGATTGGAACCTATTACTTAACACTAAAGTCACATAACCGGCCTCCACCGCTATTATTTGCAAAAATAGGACCATGAAAACAAATCATTGCTTCTTTAAAAATACTGCTTTGCCTTGATAGCAACTATATTATATTTTTCGCAAATATCTTAAAACTCAAATCACATAACCTGCCTCCACCTCTATGATTTGCAATAAATGGGCGATCAATACAATACAACATTGCTTCATTAAAAATACCGCTTTGCCTTGATAGCAAGTATATCCTTTTTTTCTCAACTCATAAAAGAAATCTGGTTTGGAACCTATTACTTTACACTAAAGTCACATAACCTGCCTCTACAGCTATGATTTGCAATATAGGACCATGAAAACAAAATCATTGCTTCTTTAAAAATACTGCTTTGCCTTGATAGCAACTATATTATATTTTTCGCAAATATCTTAAAACTCAAATCACATAACCTGCCTCCACCTCTATGATTTGCAATAAATGGGCGATCAATACAATACAACATTGCTTCATTAAAAATACCGCTTTGCCTTGATAGCAAGTATATCCTTTTTTCTCAACTCATAAAAAGAAATCTGGTTTGGAACCTATTACTTACACTAAAGTCACATAACCTGCCTCTACAGCTATGATTTGCAATATAGGACCATGAAAACAAAATCATTGCTTCTTTAAAATACTGCTTTGCCTTGATAGCAACTATATTATATTTTTCGCAAATATCTTAAAACTCAAATCACATAACCTGCTCCACCTCTATGATTTGCAATAAATGGCGATCAATACAATACAACATTGCTTCATTAAAAATACCGCTTTGCCTTGATAGCAAGTATATCCTTTTTTTCTCAACTCATAAAAAGAAATCTGGATTTGGAACCTATTACTTACACTAAAGTCACATAACCTGCCTCTACCGCTATGATTTGCAATAATAGGACCATGAAAACAAATCATTGCTTCTTTAAAAATACTGCTTTGCCTTGATAGCAACTATTTTATATTTTTCGCAAATATCTTAAAACTCAAATCACATACCTGCCTCCACCTCTATGATTTGCAATAAATGGGCGATCAATACAATACAACATTGCTTCATTAAAAATACCGCTTTGCCTTGATAGCAAGTATATCCTTTTTTTCTCAACTCATAAAAAGAAATCTGGATTTGGAACCTATTACTTAACACTAAAGTCACATAACCTGCCTCTACAGCTATGATTTGCAAAATAGGACCATGAAAACAAAATATTGCTTCTTTAAAAATACTGCTTTGCCTTGATAGCAACTATTTATATTTTTCGCAAATATCTTAAAACTCAAATCACATACCTGCCTCCACCTCTATGATTTGCAATAAATGGGCGATCAATACAATACAACATTGCTTCATTAAAAATACCGCTTTGCCTTGATAGCAAGTATATCCTTTTTTTCTCAACTCATAAAAGAAATCTGTTTTGGAACCTAATTACTTAACACTAAAGTCACATAACCTGCCTCTACAGCTATGATTTGCAATAATAGGACCATGAAAACAAAATCATTGCTTCTTTAAAAATACTGCTTTGCCTTGATAGCAACTATATTATATTTTTCGCAAATATCTTAAAACTCAAATCACATAACCTGCCTCCACCTCTATGATTTGCAATAAATGGGCGATCAATACAATACAACATTGCTTCATTAAAAATACCGCTTTGCCTTGATAGCAAGTATATCCTTTTTTTCTCAACTCATAAAAAGAAATCTGGATTGGAACCTATTACTTAACACTAAAGTCACATAACCTGCCTCTACAGCTATGATTTGCAATAATAGGACCATGAAAACAAATCATTGCTTCTTTAAAAATACTGCTTTGCCTTGATAGCAACTATATTATATTTTTCGCAAATATCTTAAAACTCAAATCACATAACCTGCCTCCACCTCTATGATTTGCAATAAATGGGCGATCAATACAATACAACATTGCTTCATTAAAAATACCGCTTTGCCTTGATAGCAAGTATATCCTTTTTTTCTCAACTCATAAAAAGAAATCTGGTTTGGAACCTATTACTTTACACTAAAGTCACATAACCTGCCTCTACAGCTATGATTTGCAATAATAGGACCATGAAAACAAATCATTGCTTCTTTAAAAATACTGCTTTGCCTTGATAGCAACTATTTATATTTTTCGCAAATATCTTAAAACTCAAATCACATAACCTGCCTCCACCTCTATGATTTGCAATAAATGGGCGATCAATACAATACAACATTGCTTCATTAAAAATACCGCTTTGCCTTGATAGCAAGTATATCCTTTTTTCTCAACTCATAAAAAGAAATCTGGTTTGGAACCTATTACTTACACTAAAGTCACATAACCTGCCTCTACAGCTATGATTTGCAATAATAGGACCATGAAAACAAAATATTGCTTCTTTAAAAATACTGCTTTGCCTTGATAGCAACTATATTATATTTTTCGCAAATATCTTAAAACTCAAATCACATAACCTGCCTCCACCTCTATGATTTGCAATAAATGGGCGATCAATACAATACAACATTGCTTCATTAAAAATACCGCTTTGCCTTGATAGCAAGTATATCCTTTTTTCTCAACTTATAAAAAGAAATCTGGATTAGAACCAATTACTTAACACTAAAGTCACATAACCTGCCTCTACAGCTATGATTTGCAATATAGGACCATGAAACAAAATCATTGCTTCTTTAAAAATACTGCTTTGCCTTGATAGCAACTATATTATATTTTTCGCAAATATCTTAAAACTCAAATCACATAACCTGCTCCACCTCTATGATTTGCAATAAATGGGCGATCAATACAATACAACATTGCTTCATTAAAAATACCGCTTTGCCTTGATAGCAAGTATATCCTTTTTTTCAACTTATAAAAAGAAATCTGGGTTGGAACCTATTACTTACACTAAAGTCACATAACCGGCCTCTACCGCTATGATTTGCAAAATAGGACCATGAAAACAAATCATTGCTTCTTTAAAAATACTGCTTTGCCTTGATAGCAACTATATTATATTTTTCGCAAATATCTTAAAACTCAAATCACATAACCTGCCTCCACCTCTATGATTTGCAATAAATGGGCGATCAATACAATACAACATTGCTTCATTAAAAATACCGCTTTGCCTTGATAGCAAGTATATCCTTTTTTCTCAACTCATAAAAGAAATCTGGATTGGAACCTATTACTTACACTAAAGTCACATAACCTGCCTCCACCGCTATATTTGCAAAAATAGGACCATGAAAACAAATCATTGCTTCTTTAAAAATACTGCTTTGCCTTGATAGCAACTATTTTATATTTTTCGCAAATATCTTAAAACTCAATCACATAACCTGCCTCCACCTCTATGATTTGCAATAAATGGGCGATCAATACAATACAACATTGCTTCATTAAAAATACCGCTTTGCCTTGATAGCAAGTATATCCTTTTTTTTAACTTATAAAAGAAATCTGGGATGGAACCTATTACTTAACACTAAAGTCACATAACCTGCCTCCACCGCTATATTTGCAAAATAGGACCATGAAAACAAATCATTGCTTCTTTAAAAATACTGCTTTGCCTTGATAGCAACTATATTATATTTTTCGCAAATATCTTAAAACTCAAATCACATACCTGGCCTCCACCTCTATTATTTGCAATAAATGGGCGATCAATACAATACAATATTGCTTCATTAAAATACCGCTTTGCCTTGATAGCAAGTATATCCTTTTTTTCTCAACTCATAAAAAGAAATCTGGTTTGGAACCTATTACTTTACACTAAAGTCACATACCTGCCTCTACAGCTATGATTTGCAATAATAGGACCATGAAAACAAAATATTGCTTCTTTAAAAATACTGCTTTGCCTTGATAGCAACTATTTATATTTTTCGCAAATATCTTAAAACTCAAATCACATAACCTGCTCCACCTCTATGATTTGCAATAAATGGGCGATCAATACAATACAACATTGCTTCATTAAAAATACCGCTTTGCCTTGATAGCAAGTATATCCTTTTTTTCTCAACTCATAAAAAGAAATCTGGATTGGAACCTATTACTTACACTAAAGTCACATAACCTGCCTCTACAGCTATGATTTGCAATAATAGGACCATGAAAACAAAACATTGCTTCTTTAAAAATACTGCTTTGCCTTGATAGCAACTATATTATATTTTTCGCAAATATCTTAAAACTCAAATCACATAACCTGGCTCCACCTCTATGATTTGCAATAAATGGGCGATCAATACAATACAACATTGCTTCATTAAAATACCGCTTTGCCTTGATAGCAAGTATATCCTTTTTTTCTCAACTCATAAAAGAAATCTGGTTTGGAACCTATTACTTACACTAAAGTCACATAACCTGCCTCTACAGCTATGATTTGCAATAATAGGACCATGAAAACAAAATATTGCTTCTTTAAAAATACTGCTTTGCCTTGATAGCAACTATTTATATTTTTCGCAAATATCTTAAAACTCAAATCACATAACCTGGCTCCACCTCTATGATTTGCAATAAATGGGCGATCAATACAATACAACATTGCTTCATTAAAAATACCGCTTTGCCTTGATAGCAAGTATATCCTTTTTTTCTCAACTCTATAAAAAGAAATCTGGTTTGGAACCTATTACTTTACAATAAAGTCACATAACCTGCCTCTACAGCTATGATTTGCAATAATAGGACCAAGAAAACAAAATTATTGCTTCTTTAAAAATACTGCTTTGCCTTGATAGCAACTATATTATATTTTTCGCAAATATCTTAAAACTCAAATCACATAACCTGCCTCCACCTCTATGATTTGCAATAAATGGGCGATCAATACAATACAACATTGCTTCATTAAAAATACCGCTTTGCCTTGATAGCAAGTATATCCTTTTTTTCTCAACTTATAAAAAGAAATCTGGATTAGAACCAATTACTTAACACTAAAGTCACATACCTGCCTCTACCGCTATGATTTGCAATAATAGGACCATGAAAACAAATCATTGCTTCTTTAAAAATACTGCTTTGCCTTGATAGCAACTATTTTATATTTTTTCGCAAATATCTTAAAACTCAAATCACATACCTGGCCTCCACCTCTATGATTTGCAATAAATGGGCGATCAATACAATACAACATTGCTTCATTAAAATACCGCTTTGCCTTGATAGCAAGTATATCCTTTTTTTCTCAACTCATAAAAAGAAATCTGGTTTGGAACCTATTTACTTTACACTAAAGTCACATAACCTGCCTCTACAGCTATGATTTGCAATAATAGGACCATGAAAACAAAATCATTGCTTCTTTAAAAATACTGCTTTGCCTTGATAGCAACTATATATATTTTTCGCAAATATCTTAAAACTCAAATCACATAACCTGCTCCACCTCTATGATTTGCAATAAATGGCGATCAATACAATACAACATTGCTTCATTAAAAATACCGCTTTGCCTTGATAGCAAGTATATCCTTTTTTTCTCAACTCATAAAAAAAATCTGGTTTGGAACCTATTTACTTTACACCAAAGTCACATAACCTGCCTCTACAGCTATGATTTGCAATAATAGGACCATGAGTACAAATCATTGCTTCTTTAAAAATACTGCTTTGCCTTGATAGCAACTATATTATATTTTTCGCAAATATCTTAAAACTCAAATCACATAACCTGGCTCCACCTCTATGATTTGCAATAAATGGGCGATCAATACAATACAACATTGCTTCATTAAAAATACCGCTTTGCCTTGATAGCAAGTATATCCTTTTTTTCTCAACTCATAAAAAGAAATCTGGTTTGGAACCTATTACTTTACACTAAAGTCACATAACCTGCCTCTACAGCTATGATTTGCAATAATAGGACCATGAAAACAAATCATTGCTTCTTTAAAAATACTGCTTTGCCTTGATAGCAACTATATTATATTTTTCGCAAATATCTTAAAACTCAAATCACATAACCTGCCTCCACCTCTATGATTTGCAATAAATGGGCGATCAATACAATACAACATTGCTTCATTAAAAATACCGCTTTGCCTTGATAGCAAGTATATCCTTTTTTCTCAACTCATAAAAAGAAATCTGGATTGGAACCTATTACTTACACTAAAGTCACATAACCTGCCTCTACCGCTATTATTTGCAATATAGGACCATGAAACAAAATATTGCTTCTTTAAAAATACTGCTTTGCCTTGATAGCAACTATTTATATTTTTCGCAAATATCTTAAAACTCAAATCACATAACCTGCCTCCACCTCTATGATTTGCAATAAATGGGCGATCAATACAATACAACATTGCTTCATTAAAATACCGCTTTGCCTTGATAGCAAGTATATCCTTTTTTCTCAACTCATAAAAGAAATCTGGTTTGGAACCTATTACTTACAATAAAGTCACATAACCTGCCTCTACCGCTATGATTTGCAATAATAGGACCATGAAAACAAAATCATTGCTTCTTTAAAAATACTGCTTTGCCTTGATAGCAACTATTTATATTTTTTCGCAAATATCTTAAAACTCAAATCACATAACCTGCCTCCACCTCTATGATTTGCAATAAATGGGCGATCAATACAATACAACATTGCTTCATTAAAATACCGCTTTGCCTTGATAGCAAGTATATCCTTTTTTTCTCAACTATAAAAGAAATCTGGATTGGAACCAATTACTTACACTAAAGTCACATAACCTGCCTCTACCGCTATGATTTGCAAAATAGGACCATGAAAACAAATCATTGCTTCTTTAAAATACTGCTTTGCCTTGATAGCAACTATATTATATTTTTCGCAAATATCTTAAAACTCAAATCACATAACCTGCCTCCACCTCTATGATTTGCAATAAATGGGCGATCAATACAATACAACATTGCTTCATTAAAAATACCGCTTTGCCTTGATAGCAAGTATATCCTTTTTTTCTCAACTCATAAAAAGAAATCTGGTTTGGAACCTATTTACTTTACACTAAAGTCACATAACCTGCCTCTACAGCTATGATTTGCAATAATAGGACCATGAAAACAAAATCATTGCTTCTTTAAAAATACTGCTTTGCCTTGATAGCAACTATTTTATATTTTTCGCAAATATCTTAAAACTCAAATCACATAACCTGGCCTCCACCTCTATGATTTGCAATAAATGGGCGATCAATACAATACAACATTGCTTCATTAAAATACCGCTTTGCCTTGATAGCAAGTATATCCTTTTTTCTAACTTATAAAAAGAAATCTGGGATGGAACCTATTACTTAACACTAAAGTCACATAACCGGCCTCCACCGCTATATTTGCAAAATAGGACCATGAAAACAAATCATTGCTTCTTTAAAATACTGCTTTGCCTTGATAGCAACTATATTATATTTTTCGCAAATATCTTAAAACTCAAATCACATAACCTGCCTCCACCTCTATGATTTGCAATAAATGGGCGATCAATACAATACAACATTGCTTCATTAAAATACCGCTTTGCCTTGATAGCAAGTATATCCTTTTTTTCTCAACTATAAAAAGAAATCTGGATTTGGAACCTATTACTTAACACTAAAGTCACATAACCGGCCTCCTACCGCTATGATTTGCAATAATAGGACCATGAAAACAAATCATTGCTTCTTTAAAATACTGCTTTGCCTTGATAGCAACTATTTTATATTTTTCGCAAATATCTTAAAACTCAAATCACATAACCTGCTCCACCTCTATGATTTGCAATAAATGGGCGATCAATACAATACAACATTGCTTCATTAAAATACCGCTTTGCCTTGATAGCAAGTATATCCTTTTTTTCTCAACTCATAAAAAGAAATCTGGTTTGGAACCTATTACTTTACACTAAAGTCACATAACCTGCCTCTACAGCTATGATTTGCAATAATAGGACCATGAAAACAAAATCATTGCTTCTTTAAAAATACTGCTTTGCCTTGATAGCAACTATATTATATTTTTCGCAAATATCTTAAAACTCAAATCACATAACCTGCCTCCACCTCTATGATTTGCAATAAATGGGCGATCAATACAATACAACATTGCTTCATTAAAATACCGCTTTGCCTTGATAGCAAGTATATCCTTTTTTTCTCAACTCATAAAAAGAAATCTGGATTTGGAACCTATTACTTACACTAAAGTCACATAACCTGCCTCTACCGCTATGATTTGCAATAATAGGACCATGAAAACAAATCATTGCTTCTTTAAAAATACTGCTTTGCCTTGATAGCAACTATATTATATTTTTCGCAAATATCTAAAACTCAAATCACATAACCTGGCTCCACCTCTATGATTTGCAATAAATGGGCGATCAATACAATACAACATTGCTTCATTAAAATACCGCTTTGCCTTGATAGCAAGTATATCCTTTTTTTCTCAACTCATAAAAAGAAATCTGGTTTGGAACCTATTACTTTACACTAAAGTTACATAGCCTGCCTCTACGGCTACGATTTGCAATAATGGGACCATGAAAACAAAATATTGCTTCTTTAAAAATACTGCTTTGCCTTGATAGCAACTATTTTATATTTTTCGCAAATATCTAAAACTCAAATCACATAACCTGGCTCCACCTCTATGATTTGCAATAAATGGGCGATCAATACAATACAACATTGCTTCATTAAAATACCGCTTTGCCTTGATAGCAAGTATATCCTTTTTTAACTTATAAAAAGAAATCTGGATGGAACCTATTACTTAACACTAAAGTCACATAACCTGCCTCTACGCTATTATTTGCAAAATAGGACCATGAAAACAAATCATTGCTTCTTTAAAAATACTGCTTTGCCTTGATAGCAACTATTTTATATTTTTCGCAAATATCTTAAAACTCAAATCACATAACCTGGCTCCACCTGTATGATTTGCAATAAATGGGCGATCAATACAATACAACATTGCTTCATTAAAATACCGCTTTGCCTTGATAGCAAGTATATCCTTTTTTTCTCAACTCATAAAAAGAAATCTGGTTTGGAACCTATTACTTACACTAAAGTCACATACCCTGCCTCTACAGCTATGATTTGCAATATTAGGACCATGAAAACAAATCATTGCTTCTTTAAAAATACTGCTTTGCCTTGATAGCAACTATATTATATTTTTCGCAAATATCTTAAAACTCAAATCACATAACCTGCTCCACCTCTATGATTTGCAATAAATGGGCGATCAATACAATACAACATTGCTTCATTAAAAATACCGCTTTGCCTTGATAGCAAGTATATCCTTTTTTTCTCAACTCATAAAAAGAAATCTGGTTTGGAACCTATTACTTAACACTAAAGTCACATAACCTGCCTCTACAGCTATGATTTGCAATATAGGACCATGAAAACAAAATATTGCTTCTTTAAAAATACTGCTTTGCCTTGATAGCAACTATATTATATTTTTCGCAAATATCTTAAAACTCAAATCACATAACCTGCCTCCACCTCTATGATTTGCAATAAATGGGCGATCAATACAATACAACATTGCTTCATTAAAAATACCGCTTTGCCTTGATAGCAAGTATATCCTTTTTTTCTCAACTCATAAAAAGAAATCTGGATTTGGAACCTATTACTTACACTAAAGTCACATAACCTGCCTCTACAGCTATGATTTGCAATATAGGACCATGAAAACAAAATCATTGCTTCTTTAAAAATACTGCTTTGCCTTGATAGCAACTATATCATATTTTTCGCAAATATCTTAAAACTCAAATCACATAACCTGGCTCCACCTCTATGATTTGCAATAAATGGGCGATCAATACAATACAACATTGCTTCATTAAAAATACCGCTTTGCCTTGATAGCAAGTATATCCTTTTTTTCTCAACTCATAAAAGAAATCTGGTTTGGAACCTATTACTTTACACTAAAGTCACATAACCTGCCTCTACAGCTATGATTTGCAATAATAGGACCATGAAAACAAATCATTGCTTCTTTAAAAATACTGCTTTGCCTTGATAGCAACTATTTATATTTTTCGCAAATATCTTAAAACTCAAATCACATAACCTGGCTCCACCTCTATGATTTGCAATAAATGGGCGATCAATACAATACAACATTGCTTCATTAAAATACCGCTTTGCCTTGATAGCAAGTATATCCTTTTTTTCTCAACTCATAAAAAGAAATCTGGTTTGGAACCTATTACTTTACACTAAAGTTACATAACCTGCCTCTACAGCTATGATTTGCAATAATAGGACCATGAAAACAAAATATTGCTTCTTTAAAAATACTGCTTTGCCTTGATAGCAACTATATTATATTTTTCGCAAATATCTTAAAACTCAAATCACATAACCTGCCTCCACCTCTATGATTTGCAATAAATGGGCGATCAATACAATACAACATTGCTTCATTAAAAATACCGCTTTGCCTTGATAGCAAGTATATCCTTTTTTTCTCAACTCATAAAAAGAAATCTGGTTTGGAACCTATTACTTTACACTAAAGTCACATAACCTGCCTCTACAGCTATGATTTGCAATAATAGGACCATGAAAACAAAATATTGCTTCTTTAAAAATACTGCTTTGCCTTGATAGCAACTATATCATATTTTTCGCAAATATCTTAAAACTCAAATCACATAACCTGCCTCCACCTCTATGATTTGCAATAAATGGGCGATCAATACAATACAACATTGCTTCATTAAAAATACCGCTTTGCCTTGATAGCAAGTATATCCTTTTTTCTCAACTCATAAAAACAAATCTGGTTTGGAACCTATTTACTTTACACCAAAGTCACATAACCTGCCTCTACAGCTATGATTTGCAATAATAGGACCATGAAAACAAAATATTGCTTCTTTAAAAATACTGCTTTGCCTTGATAGCAACTATATTATATTTTTCGCAAATATCTTAAAACTCAAATCACATAACCTGGCCTCCACCTCTATGATTTGCAATAAATGGGCGATCAATACAATACAACATTGCTTCATTAAAATACCGCTTTGCCTTGATAGCAAGTATATCCTTTTTTCTCAACTCATAAAAAGAAATCTGGTTTGGAACCTATTACTTACACTAAAGTCACATAACCTGCCTCTACAGCTATGATTTGCAATAATAGGACCATGAAACAAAATCATTGCTTCTTTAAAAATACTGCTTTGCCTTGATAGCAACTATATTATATTTTTCGCAAATATCTTAAAACTCAAATCACATAACCTGCCTCCACCTCTATGATTTGCAATAAATGGGCGATCAATACAATACAACATTGCTTCATTAAAAATACCGCTTTGCCTTGATAGCAAGTATATCCTTTTTTTCTCAACTCATAAAAAGAAATCTGGTTTGGAACCTATTACTTACACTAAAGTCACATAACCTGCCTCTACAGCTATGATTTGCAATATAGGACCATGAAAACAAACATTGCTTCTTTAAAAATACTGCTTTGCCTTGATAGCAACTATATTATATTTTTCGCAAATATCTTAAAACTCAAATCACATAACCTGGCTCCACCTCTATGATTTGCAATAAATGGGCGATCAATACAATACAACATTGCTTCATTAAAAATACCGCTTTGCCTTGATAGCAAGTATATCCTTTTTTTCTCAACTCATAAAAAGAAATCTGGATTGGAACCTATTTACTTTACACTAAAGTCACATAACCTGCCTCTACAGCTATGATTTGCAATAATAGGACCATGAAAACAAAATCATTGCTTCTTTAAAAATACTGCTTTGCCTTGATAGCAACTATTTTATATTTTTCGCAAATATCTTAAAACTCAAATCACATAACCTGGCTCCACCTCTATGATTTGCAATAAATGGGCGATCAATACAATACAACATTGCTTCATTAAAAATACCGCTTTGCCTTGATAGCAAGTATATCCTTTTTTCTCAACTTATAAAAAGAAATCTGGTTTGGAACCTATTACCACTTAAGTCACATAACCGGCTTCTACCGCTATTATTTGCAAAAAGAGGACCATGAAAACAAATCATTGCTTCTTTAAAATACTGCTTTGCCTTGATAGCAACTATTTATATTTTTCGCAAATATCTTAAAACTCAAATCACATAACCTGGCTCCACCTCTATGATTTGCAATAAATGGGCGATCAATACAATACAACATTGCTTCATTAAAAATACCGCTTTGCCTTGATAGCAAGTATATCCTTTTTTAACTTATAAAAAGAAATCTGGTTTGGAACATATTACTTAACACTAAAGTCACATAACCTGCCTCACCGCTATGATTGTGCAAAATAGGAGGACCAGGAAAACAAATCAATTGCTTCTTCTAAAAATACTGGTCTTTGCCTTGAGAGGCACTATATTATTATATTTTCGCAAATATCTAAAACTCAAAATCACATTAACCTGGACCTCCACCTCTATAGTTTGCAATAAATGGGCGATAATACAAGTACAAATATTGCTTCATTAAAAAAAATAAACCGCTTTTGCCTTGATAGCAAGTATATCCTTTTCTAAATTATAAAAAGAAATCTGGAATTGGAACCTAGTTAGCATTAACAAAATAAGTTACATAACCACCTGCCTCTACAAGCTATGATTTGCAAATATTAAGGACCATGAAAACAAAATCATTGCTTCTTAAAAATACTGCTTTGCCTTGAATAGCAACTATATTATATTTTTTGCAGATATCTTAAAACTCAAATCACAGTAAACCTGGCCTCACCTCTATGATTTCAATAAATGGCGATCAATACAATACAACATTGCTTCATTAAAAATACCGCTTTGCCTTGATAGCAAGTATATCCTTTTTTCTCACTCACTTATAAAAGAAATCTGGGTTGGAACCTATTACTTTACCACTTAAAGGGACTGCAACACTTATAACCGACTATTTGAAATGCATGTTGGGATAAAGTCTGTTGTCTCAGGAATCTCTCCCGCAAGAATTATTAAAATCCGTTCAGTATCACCGTGGATACGCGCGATGAAAAATCGCGCATAATCGTTCCCTCTCAACTCAGTGTACTACGCGGCCAAGGCTGCGCGCTCTCTCCCGGAGAGGGGGAGCCTCGTGACGTTCTCGCTTTCGGAGCCTTCGACATGTCATGGGCCGGCAGGTTTCCTCTTTATCTCGGCAACGCTGAGTCGCTCGTTTCCGGTGCGGGAGGAGCGGTGCGGCAATTCAGGCATAGTTGCCTTCATGTGGGTTATCCGACTGTTGTTGCTTCTGTGCTTTCGGATACCTGCTTTCGCTACCGTGCGTTTCGTCGTGCAATGGACCCAGCTCTGCGAGCGCGGCTCGAAGCGGCGAGCGCCGACATGGGTTTCGACCCGTATGCGGACACTCCTCGCCGCAAAGTCCGGAAAAGAGCCGGCGGCGGTCCCCCGGAGCCACCCCACCAGGCCGACGACGACATGCGGTGGTGCGTATCCCAATATGTATCGGTGTTTTGACTGACAGCTAGCCAGCACAGTGAAAGTGCCGCGCGTAGGTTCGCGAGTCGTTATTCCTTTGTACAAAGGAATTTGGCGACGATAATGTCCGCGCTTAGCCCACATGTGTCATGTGGATATCGCTGCTGTTTTATTTGCCTTCTCATTGGAGCTCAGAGGCCCTATAGCTCAGACCCAGGTGCGGAAGTCTCCAAAGCGGCGGCCGTCGTTTTGAAGCAACGCGGTGTCGGCATGTAAATGGATGTGTTCTTGGCTTGGGGAAACGGTGGAAATCACGTCGTTTTGCGCGTTACTTTGGGCCATGCTCTTGCTGCTGCAGGTGGGCCTTCTCGGGGCACCCTACGAGATTTCCACCATTTCCCGAACCTCCAAGCGAGGCCCAAGCCAAGAATACATGCATTTCCACTCCGGCCCCTCGTCGCTTCGAAACGATGGCCACCGCTTTGGAGTTATGCCCATGAACTTTCATTTGCCCTCCACCACAACTTTGCTGAACTCACGCTACTCGTGCTTCACATGCTTGCAGGTGCAGTTGCGGCCTCTGCGTTAGGAGCGACAAAGCCGTAGAAAACAAGTGCTGCTTTGACATTCCAGAAGTGTTCTCAAAAGGCAACGATGAGTGCATAACTCGGCACGCCTACTTCCCCAGCCTGTGCCTCAATCCAGCCGTCCTGCAGGCCATGTACAGGGAGCTTGCATCTCACGGTGTGCCGATGGCACGTGAGCAGCACAAGTAAGAATGCCTGCTGTAAATGTTGCCTAAAACGCAGTGGAGCATGCGCTGGTGGGGCGGGAAGTCTTCTTAGAGACAAAATCAGCAAGTGCATTGTACACTCATTTATTGACAAGTTTCTCTGTGGCCTCAAACCAAAAACTGATGACCGCAAACAAATGCAGCAGCCACCAAAGTAGTGAATTTCAAACAAACTAAACAAGCAACAGCAGTTTTGAACAAAAGTTGCCTCTCAAATGCAAATACAAAACCGAAGGCATGTATCATGAAGCAAAGGAAAGAGCCTTTCACATCTGCCATGTAAAAAAGGTTGCCTTGCAAATGGTTTGCCCAACATGTCTTCTGGTTGCTAATAAGTGGCGAAACATGTGCAACATACAGAGACAAGAACTGGTTATAAAGTGATGCATAATGTGTACAGTCTTATCGACAGAACTGCACACAGCAACCCGTATGGAACTGTTGAACATGCAGAGGTTGAGGTGATGGAAGTTGATTTGCATGCAGTTTATGAAACACTTCAATGAATGCATTCTATCTTCTGTGCAATCAATGCTTTGAATCTTTGCAATGCTTTCCACCTAGAGAAGTGAAAATGGGGTTTCGTTATCTTTGCAGGAAATACCGCTTAACAGCATACCGGCTGTTTACGCGGTGGTGCTGGAGCTTCCTGGGCACAGGAAACCGTGTGGTGTTGCCCGCCTGCGTCACTGGCCGCATTCGGCAAGAATTCCCCTCTGCATCTTACGTCGGCTTCAAATACCCCCAAATATGAGTGGGTAAATTTATTAATAGTGCTTTTTGAGTGCACGTTATTCTTACATGAGGCTTGGTACAGTGTGGGCATAATGTGTGTGCCTCGAGGGGATTAGCTGCAGAACTAGTAAATATACTGGATGTTTGTGCAGTGATGTAGCAGCAGACACAAGACATATGTAGTCTTACGAACAAAAGGTGTCTCATATTTAGGGCGAAAAAACAAACAGGAAAAGCTGTGCACTGCAATCCCACTTTTGTGATAAACAGTGACTTACTTGTCACCATACAGGATAAATTCAGCCTGCATTTCCTCGATTGAGGCAAGCCAGCAGCAAATTGTAGTTGTCCCGGGCCCTTTTTGCTTTCAGGATATATATTTCTTCAGCTGTTGATTGACTGATTGTAGGGTTTGTTATCTAATATTGAGAGCCGAGGTTGAACTGAAACAACTCGTTTTTATTTAACTGCTTCTCTTTGCAACGGTGGCTTGCGTGGCCTATCGGAGAGCGCTCTTCTTGCTCTGCGGTGGCGGTGCGCGGCTTCCGCTCGCCTGCTCGGTTGGCTCGGTGGCGTCATCCAGCGGAAGCGCCGCGTACATTCGGCCTGCATTAACGACCGTCCCGGTCAAAACTCTTGTCTTCGTCCGATTCTGAGCTTTCCGAGTCGATGTCCTTCGCCCAAATCTCAACGGGAGCTACGCTGGAATATGCTCTTCATGTCCTCCGGGTGTGTGGACGTCTCTGATGCGGTAACGGTCATTGGGAAGCTTCTCGGCTATGACGTACGGTCCCTTGTATTTGACCTTAAGTTTTCGGGATTCTCTGCTTGCTGTGGGTTCTCACTCAACTAGAACGATGTCTCCCGGTTGAAACTCAGACGGTTCAGCCCGCTTCTTGTTGTAACGTGTTTGCTGCTTATGTTGGGCCTAACGAATGTTTTCCATTGCTACGGCCCTCTTCTCCTTCAACTCTTTGTCGAAATGTTCTGTGAGGCGTCCTCCACCCAGTCACCCGTAATGCTCCGTGATCTGAAGTTGAACAGAAGTCCAAACGGCGTAGTCTTCGTGGCCTGGTGCACGGTGTTATTAATACCCCACTGCACCTGAGGCAGTGTCGAGTCCCAATCCCGACCGTCTTCTCTTTTGGTAATGCTTGCCACCGCCGGAGTTATCATGCGGTTGTACCGTTCCACTAGACGTTTGCTCGTGGGGTGGCAGTTGCAGTCTTGACGTGCGTGATTCGAAGCTTTCACACATTGCCCTGACCTTCACACTAGTGAATGGAGTCCCTCTATCTGTGATTACCATATTCGGTGGGCCGAAAACGCTAGAAATTTCCTGAAGAAACAGCAACGCTGGTCCAGCCGAGGTGTTACGAACAGCTCGCAACATGACGAACTTCGTGAAGCCATCAACAGCCACAATTATGTACGCGTTGCCCGACTTGCTCCGAACAAATGGGCCGAGATGGTCGATGTGGATCGTATGAAATGGCTTGTTCACCTTCTCGATGCTATGCAGCTTCCTGGTTTTCTTCCGGCGGGTGTCTTGTGGAAAAGGCATTCAACGCAAGCGGACTATGTATCGCTTAACGTAGCACCTCATGCCTGGAAACCAGTAGTTTTCTCTTGACCGTGACAGCGTCTTGTCCACACCAAAATGCCCGATGTCATCGTGACGAGCCTTCACTACCCTCCAACGTGTCTGACTTGGGACGACCCAGAGCAGCCTTTTCTGTGAACCTTTGTCTTGAAACTTCTTGAACACCTTGCCGTTGTGCAATTGATATTCGCTTTGCACGCGCCGATCTTCTTTCGTGAGGCATTGTTTTTTTTCTAACCTCTCCTTCAGTGCCATTATTTTGGGATCGTTAACTTGCGCGATGCAAGGCAGTCTTCTACTTCCACGCACGTAGCGAGGATCTGAATGCCGCCAACGGCATCGGTCTCTTCGGGAGGGTCGTGTGGTGAGCGGCTGAGTGCGTCGACATGCGCCATGGTCGTGCCCTTTCGATACTCAACATCGAAGGTAAACTCTTGCAGTCGAAGCCACCACCTGCCGATCCGAGGTAGGAGTGTTCGTTTACTCATCGTTGCCCGCACGGCATTGCAGTCAGTCACCACTTTGAAGTTTAATCCTGTTAGGTAGGACCGGAACTTCTCCAGCGCCCACACAACTGCCAATGTTTCCAGCTCGTAGGAGTGGTATCTCTCCTCACACTCGGTTGTCCGTCGGCTGGCGTACACGACGGGATGGAGCTGCCCGTTAGCTTGCTCTTGTAAGAGAATAGCTCCCAGCCCTTCTCTGCTGGCATCTGTGTGAACTTCCGTTCTTGCGTCGAACGAGGGATGAGCCAAGATAGGCTTTTCGATTAACCTCTTTTTCAGCTTGACGAACGCGAAGTCTTGTTCTGCAGTCCACTTTCAAGTTCGTCCTTGGAAGTCAGTTTCGTCAAAGGCTTTTGTCGGTTTCGGAAATTCCGCTACATACTGTAGTTTGAGAGTTCCTAGTTGCACCCCTTCAGCAGAAATGTCGTAGCCAAGGTAGTCGACGTGGTCGCGAAGAAGTAGCACTTACTCCACCGTAGCGTCAGTCCCGCTCTTCGAAGAGCCTCCAAAATCTTTCGCAGGTGCTCGAGTCCCTCATCTACAGTTGTCGTTGGAGCAAGATGTCATCCATGTAGGCGAGTGCCACAGAGTATCGCAGAGGTCCCAGAACCGCGTTGATCATCCGCTGGAATACCGCTGGAGCGTTGGCCAACCCAAACGGCATTCGGACGAACTCGTAGTGCACGTCAGGGGTGATGAACACTGTCTTGTGTCTGCACTCCTTTGCCATGGGGATCTGATAATAACCAGACGTCAAGTCGTGACTCGTGAAGGAGCACTTTCCGCGGAGGCGGTCCAGCTGATCATCAATTAGTGGCAACGGGTACCTCTCCTTTTTCTTCACACGGTTAAGTGCACGGTAGTCGACACAAATCCGCAGTTCTCCTGTCTTCTTTCGCACGAGGAGAATAGCACTGGCGTGGTCGGAAGTCGAGTCGACAACGATTCCCGCTTGCTTCAGTTCTTCAACCATCTCTTTTGTGTGAGCCCTCTCTGCGAAGGAAAGTCGGTATGAACGGAATCTCATTGGCTCATCTGTTGTCAGCTCGATCTTCATTTCCGCTGCACTGGTCTGCCCGATCACCGAAATGTTGCGTGCGAAGCAATCACGATACTCATCGATAAGGCATTCCAGCATTTTTCGCTGGTGCGGAGTGACGGCAGGTCCAGTTTTTATCTCTTCACGTGGCATCGGCTGTCGCTGAGTGACGTGGACGCTTATTTCTCGCTCCAGCATATCGTATGGATAGCAGATTTCCGCTTATGCTAGCCGCTCGTGTTCCTTGATGTCCAAGTCATGGTTTGACATGTTCGTGATAGGTAGGCGTGTCTCGTACGCCTGTCGACAGTTACGACGCAGCGTGGTATGCAGTGCTCACGTCCTTCCTGACACCGGAATTGTGCGTCGATAAACACATCGATAAACTCGATGTAACGTCGTAAACCGACAAGGAGACACATCTTCCAATGTTATTCACATCCTGCTTACAAGAAGTATTTAGAACGTCATTGGGAACAGGTGGGAGTAGGGGTTAATGGAGAATACCTCAGTAACCCAGATTTGCTGATGACTTTGCTTGCAAGTAACTCGGGGGAACAATTGCAAGCATGCTTTCCGCACTGTCGAACAAGTAGAACCGTGGGCCTGAAAATTAATATGCAAAAACTAAAGTATGATCAATAACCTCGGGTCAGCACAGCAGTTTGAGATAGATGGCGATGCAGTGGAAGTGGTAAGCGAAATATCTACTTAGGCCAGTTGTGACCCCAGATCGACCATGAGGCAGAGATAATTAGAAGGACAGCATGGGTTGGGGTGCATATGGCAGACATTATCCCGAGATAATGAATAGCAGCCTACCAGTGTCGTTGAAGGAAAAGTGTATGACAGCTGCATCTTAACCGGTCTCACCTACGGGGCGAAACTTGGAGGCTCAACAAGAGGGTTCAACTTAAATTGAGAACGACTCATCGGTCACGGAGCGGAAAATGATAGGTGTAACATTAATGGACGAAGAACTGCGGAGTGGGTCAGGGAGCAAACTGGTGTGAAAGACATATTGTAGAAATAAGAAGAAGAATTGGACTTGTTCGGGCATGTAATGCGAAGGCAAGATAACCGCTGGTCATTAAGGTAACGAGTGGATCCCTAGAGTCACAAGCGCTGCATCGGCAAACCGTTAGTGGGCAGATTGGCAAGAAAGCGACGATAAATTGGTCACAGTTGGCACAGCCGAGACGTTGGATATCATGGGAGAGGCCTTGCCCTGCAGTGGGCGTAGATAGGCTGTGATGATTATGATGATGAACATCTGTGCTGGGAATGCCACTGGCGTAGAGCTTGACGAATCCACATACTTCGGCGGAACAACGGTTGACTCCTGGCCCACAGGCAGACCGAACGCTGGGGCAGATCAGGGATCTCAATGGAACGCAGCGTGTCGTCAGTTTCGTGGCGTTTTCGCGCTCCTCGAAACTACGTTTCCTAGACAATCTTCTAGATGCTTGAGACAGTGAAGAAATTTTCGGGAGTATCGTAGGTGCGAACGCTCACTGCTCGAATTGTGTCTGGATCATTCAGGCCGGTGATGATGTACTCGACACAGCCTTTGTCACTGATATTACACCGGCGAGCCTTGGCGAGCTTGTCGTAGTAGTAAGATTCGATGGCTCACCTCGCTTGTGACAACGGGCTTCCATTTCATGGTGGAGGCGTTGCATTCCTCATGTCGACGGAAATGCACGCTTTAGTTCGTCTTTCCACTGCACCCACGTTTTTTCCACTGATGACAGGGAATCAACCCAGGTCTTGGCCGCGCCTTCCAATCTGCATAGTGCGTTGCAGGAGTCAGCCTGTCCGACCAACCGTAAATGTCAGCCAAGTCGTCGACTCGCCGAATCCGCGTCCTTGTGGCTCAGCAGCGCAACGCCACGCCACTGAGCAGCTGGGCGGGTTTTTTCAGCTGTGGCATGGATGGCTTGGTGCTTCTCTGCAGTATGCCACCACATCATGTACTACTGCGGAAGCGCTTGTAATGCGCCTCGACGAGCTGATCAGTGGAGGGTCGCTTGAAGACCGTTGTCATGAAGTGCTCTCGGGGCGTGCTGCTCTCAGAAATGGTGGTTCGAAGAGACGTGGCACTGCACCGTGCCACCACATCTCCTAGCAGCCCGCGCACGTAGTCTGAAAAACGAAAAACAAGTAAACAAGGTGCTGCTTTTTTGGTAGTGAAGCATGTTAAATAAACTAAACAACAGAGTGACAAAGGAAACCTGGCCTTAAAAAAGTTGGAGTACAAATGCCGGTGACGTCCACATAGATGTCCCGCATGAGTTTGACTTCTTGGCGAAGCATGATTAGGCTGTTTATTCTACAGCTGCACATGTACTGTTTCTCTTTCCAGATTCTTCATCGTGCTCATGGTGTGGAGCGTGTTTCACGTGCCCAACAAGCCAAACGATCAACAACCTTTCACGCTGATAGAGGTTTGCTTCTGAACACCTGAAGATAAAGTGCCGAATGTTGCTAACACACGGTGCATAAAATAAAAATTTACCACTCCAACACCTGAAAAAGTGATAACTACACTGCTATTCATGCAGCAAGTTTTTTATATACAGCTTGCAGAAGTAAACAGACTGAGCGATCACTGGGGTAGAGCCCTGAATAATAAGCTGAGTGTACACCAAGCAGCGTTGCTGCATCATCTAGGACAGCCAACTGTAACGAGGACGTTTTGGCATATACTAGCAGTTTTACTGCTCTTGGTGGATTGCAGTGTGTGGAGAGTATTTTAGTCACATACCAGCTGTGATTTAGGTGCCTGCCTCTAATACATCACTGCTGATAATAAAAAACGTGGTGCAGTGGTGGAATTCAAATTTTGACTGCAGGTGTTCATTTCTCAATGAATAAAGCACCATCTGCTGCCAGACAAGCTGTGAGTGACACTATAAAACATGAGCTCCTTTGAATCAGTCAAAGATGTACATTGTTTTCATGGCCCCCTGATGGGTACGAGCCGACCATTAGGCAACCAAACATGTCGGTTGATGAGGCTAGGTGATGAAGTTGCGGCTGACACTAGTGTGGCAGTATGCATATTCAGTTCATTAAAGGGACCCTGCAACACTGCCATCTCGACTACTAGTAATGTATTTCGGGATAAAATCTATTGTCCCAGAAATCTCCTCCCGCAAGAATTATGAAAATCCGTTCACAATTAACGAAACTACGTGCATAAGAAATCGCGCATAATCGTCCCTCTCAACTCGACCGCGGACAACGCGACGAAAGCTGCGAGCTCTCTCCCGGAGAGAGGGGCGGCTCGCGGCATTCTCTTCGGCGGCCTTCGATATATCACATGCCGGGTAGTTTTCTCTCTTTTCCTTCCTCTCCGCACGGTAGGGCCTATTCCGGTCTGGTGCCACAAAAAAAGCAGGCATGGGTGCCTGCTCGCAAGTGCGCGCTCGGGCTGTAGGGCGTTTTTGAAGCAATAAACATTGTAGTTGAGTGGTCCCATTTAAAGGAAGTATTGAGCTCATCACTCAAGCTCCGCGCGCACTCCAAAACACAAAAAAAACGGCAGAACTGTGCCTACAGGTTCAGGCATAGAAGAGGTTCGCACACAGCGATGACGACGACGGAAATGGGAGATCTAGCCGCGAAGTTGACCAGTGACAGCCGATCGGGCAGCCATGGCCTATGTGACGTCCCTTAGGCAGTGGCAGGGGTTGCATAATGAGGACACTGAAAGAGAGCGCGGTTGGTTTTTCCGCATCTTTCACATCGATTTGCGCGCTCACCGCTTCACGTGCACGTGTAATATTTGCCTCAGGTATTGGTGGCAGTGTAATCTAAACGTCGTGCAGGTTTACTTGCACTGCTCAAAGAGTGTTGCAGGGTCCCTTTAATGTGTCGCCCCAACCAAACAGAACAGTGGAACTGCTTACCAAATGTCGGTGCTCTCTTCACTGCGGCGACCGTAAAGTGGCCCTTCCTGCCCCTCGGCATCTTCACCTTGAACCGCTTGGTACCTTTGCGAGTGCGTGCCTGTGGCCTTGACGCATTTTCATTGTAGTGAAGCACTGCGAGGCGAGTCCTTTGGAAGAGGAAAAAAGGCTCAATGACACCCTATAGGACTCTAAAAGTAGATATTCTCAATTCACCGTTCAGTGATATGACCATAGATTACCTTGCTTCCATGCCATCTCGAGAATAGGCGATAGACTTTGGGGCGAAGCGGATGAGCAGATTGTTGAACGACTCGAGCGAGCGGACGTCTGCGTGGTGCTGGACAGTTGGCGCAGGTCGCTCAGGAGTCTGGGGTTGTCCAGGATGGCTCTCAGCTTGAGGTGTGCAGGCGAGTCTGTTCAAAAACAAAAGTTGGGGTGATTATAATTGCGGCCTCTGTGTCCCCTATATTTTCTCTGCATGTTATTTTCATGCTCCCCAATAACTGCAGTACAGCATAAAACCCTTGCAAGCAGCAAAATGTAAAATTTTTCAATGTGTGTTTGTGCATGTAGGTAGTATGCACGTACTATAGCAATTTAATTTGCAATTTCGAAGCTGGCCCATAATGTTGCTCTATGCCATCATAGGCCAGGTTTTTCCAACAGGGACACCAGTTGCCATAACATTTGTTTCCGTAGGCTGTAGAGGTAGTGACCTTTCACAATTGGACCTCTCATGGTGTTAGTAAGGCACACTGATGCTAACCAGTTGCAGCCGAGGAAACAGGAGGAGTGCACGTAAGGCAAGCTGGGCGCTGGGTAATACAGGATACTTTAGAAAGAAGAAAGTAGTGCTTCAATTTCCCTACTCCACTTGAACATGGAAAGTTTGGTGCAATTGTTTGAACCGTGAGTTAGAAACACATGCATGCTCTTGTGGTAGAACTCATGAAATCGCCTGGAAATACTGTCCCAGCTCAGTGGAACTTGCCTCGTTCTATCCACTCCCGGTCTTCGAGCGGCTTGTGCAGGCACTCGGCAAAGGGTCCTTCATGGCCCTCATGCACATCGCACGCGTGGTAGAGCATGCTTCGCCACATGCGTATGATTAGGTCCCAGTCACCCTGGCCTAGCGCAGCCACCCAGTACAGGTGGTTGCTGATGGGCTGCACCCATGGAGCAATGCTGCGGCAGCCTTGGGACCTTGCCGGCAGCC
>JABSTR010003804.1:0-25968 GCA_013339765.2 Haemaphysalis longicornis | reverse complement strand
GTAATTCCTAATTTTGCTTTGTGTGATTTGTTGTGCAATAAAGTTGCAGTTTTTGTGTCTTTAGATGGTGAAAACATTAATTTTACAAAAAACAATAAGTATTCGTATTCGAAAAATATTCGATTCGATTCGAACTTTGTTTTTTATTATTCGAATTCGCTTCGAAATTAAAAAATTGATATTCGCACACCCCTAATCTAAAGAGACTCTGAAGCAAATTCGCTCAAGTCATCTTTGTGGCTTCACTGTGTGACAAATATAATCCACGCTTTGACTATTTAGCAGAAGCCTAGAGACTGTTTATTTCTAATGAATGTCAGAAGGACACCATGCTTGCCATTTGCAGCCACCACACCAACTACTGTAATGACATTGTCGCCCTTTAGCGTTCAAAATTTGTTTTCGTTCACTTCATGGTTGATGTCGACCTCTTGTTTGTTCCCATGCAGGTTGCAGAGTTACAGATGCTGGCAATCAGGCAACACCGATCCCCTGTTGGCTTGTGTAAAACAATTTCTCTTCTACAAAGCACCTGCCAGCACAGTTAGATAAAAAGATAAAAGTTTTGAATGGTCCAGCTGTTGTGAAAACTGGAATTTTCTAATGCAGCTAGCCCAGAAACTGTACAAGCACAAACCCAAACAACTGCACTCCTGGAAGCCTGTTTCATATCACAGCAGTGATCAGGTGGTGACGAGTGGTACTTGTGGGAAAGAAGAAAAGAATGCCCTTTCATGTGGCCACAAGCGTAAGCCAACCCTTTGCCACCAGGTGTTGCCACACGGACACACACCTTCTGCATGTTGACCAGTGTCAGTATGGTTGGCACCGAGGATGAGGAGGAGGACGCAGAGGAGGAGGAGGAGGAGGATGTGTTGGCCGTGGCAGGAGCCCCCATAGCCGCCACCAGGTGGAGGAGGCTGGGGTCGGCGCAGAGGTAGGTCAGCAGGTTGCGCACGATCTTGCCATTGGGGCAGGGCACCCGCTCCACACAGCTGCTCATCAGCTGCACCACGCTGCGCGCAGACTCCTCCTGCAAGCATAGGGTGCGGCACTGCGGTTGGTTAATGCCGTTACCACAAGCAGTTCCAAGCCAGCTGGAAGGAAAGGGCACCACACACTGCATCTCTTGTACCCACCCTCAGCTCACATGCCAATGAAGAGCGCGCGCTCAGAGAAGAAGCGGTTGCAGTGGGAGGAGAAAGAGGGGACAGTGCTGCCAAAAGAGGACGGTGGGCCAAGTTCTCCCCGTACCTGCAGCAGGGGGCTCTCCTCTCGGCGGACGGACTCCATGAGGGGCCGGATGACGGGGTTCAGCTTCTCCGGCAGACGGCCCAGACGCACCAGGAAGGTGGCCAGCCACGCCTGCACCCTGTATGCACAAGAAAGGAGGGAGGAGGAAGAGGGGGACAACCACAATCATCAGGGAAATTGGAGCAGACAGGGAGCAGCACACGTCCAACGACAACTGTGAGGGGATGGGTAGGACGGTGGACTCACCTCCCACGGACCGTTACACAGTCACTGCTTTACACATGCGGCCGAAAACGAGTCTAATTACAAACGCACGTCTTCCTGCTACAAGGTGTGGGAAGCGACAGGTCAGCTGCTTAAATCTCAAATATCTGAGCGCCGTCTGTGAAGGGCCCTGTTCAACGCTGCAGTGCTATAGCGCTTCAGCGCTTCAGACTGGAACCACCAAGGGCACATCAACTGCTCACACAAAAGTAGAAATAGCAGTCGAAAGAACTAACCATTTAGGTCAGCCACACAACTACTTATTCGCCACTGGTGATCCCATTTTCAATGTGACTCCATCATCCCAAAAACTAAACAAAAAAAAAAAAAAAAACTACGTGGGAAACTCTACTGGGAGTAGGGAAAAGAACAAGAGGAAGAAACCAGATGTGGGAGCCCTGTGAACATTTATAGAGGTAGAGAAAGGTGCAAGGAAGAAGAAATACAGGGGACCCATGTGGGTACAACAAGATAAATTAAGCCTCAATAATATCACTAAGCCTAAAGCTTGTCCCACCAAATATTCATACCTAGCCCGCACCAATAATACCAACTTACTTTCCTGTTGTAAACACAGATTACTTACCAGACAGCTTTGGAAGCAATCTAACATTTTTTGAACACAAATTGAGCTAAACCTGGTGTTGCATGCATTTGTAGGACCGAGGTTTGCATGGTGTTTTGTTGCCAATTAAACTTGCCTACCGTCATATGCTCGCAAACATCGCACCTACACATGTGCCAGCCACAAACTGACACACACTGTGCTTTGCACTGCCTTCAATAGAACCTTTTAAAGACAAACTCCAGTCCGCAAAGACAGGAAAATAAAAAATGCTCAAAGGGCAGTTATTCACCCAATAAAACAAACAAGGGGGAAGAAGAACAAGAAGAAGAAGAAGCAGAGGAAGAAGACAGGCAAGCTCACATGGTGTTGAGGGAGACCTGGTCCTTCTGCATTTGCACGGCCATCTTCAGCAGGCCCTTGCACTTTTCTTCCAGGCTCTGGAACACGCACCACACAAGGGCACCTCCACTCAGCAACGGCCCACACTTGGCACCAACCACTGATAAGGGTTTTCTCAATGCGACAGTACACGGTCAACCCCACTCTGTCCAACCCAGAACCCCTTCAGGCCTTGCACCCAGGGGGAATCTGCAACTTCCTCGCAAGACACACCTACTCTCCTACAGGCAGTTGCATTAGAGAAACGTGGTAGACAGCGCAAGGAAGCGGGCTCACCTCCTGGACCTTGGGCCGGAGCTTGACCTGCTGGACCAGGCCCTGGTACACCGTCGTGGCCAGCTCAATCACCTGGTCCACCGTCAGTACAACGCTGCACCAGGGGGTAGGTACACGGTTGTGCTGCCATTACCGTATTTACTCAAAGATAACACACTATTTTACTGCACACCCGATTTTTGTGGCCCGTAAAAAGAAAAAGCACAAAAGTTTTCTTTACAGGACAGGCCGTTAATGAGTGCAAAGATTTCATTTATTATTGTACGAGGCCGGCTCTCGTCACCCTCTAGTTGCAGCACACTCTACGTCAAACTGCCCATGCTGACTGCACTTCCAAACTTGGGTCGTAAAGACTCAGGAATGTGAAAAAAATATCATGGAGTGACAATATCCCATGTAGAGAAGGCTGTGCACTCCACGGTACTACCTACATTCACCGCTCCTGCTCCTTCATCAGTACAGAAAACTGTGGGCTTGCAATCTTGGGCTTCTAAAAGGGGGTGCTTGCCATCAGCTAGTGTTTGTTTTTAACATTTCCTTGGCACAAGAAGCACTCACAAAGCCCTGCAGAACCCCTAACCTCTGCACCCTGCAAATAACACACCCATGCCCACCACCCACCACCCACCACCCACTGGAAGGATATAATTGCCTCCTGCGCATGCACGTCTTTTTCTTTTGCGTACGTGTGTAGGTATACCTTGTACGCAATAGGTGCCTTCGTTCTGCACAAAGAGATAAGCCTTGAGACTCTTTTTTTCTTATCTGGGGTTGGTTGCCGTTAGCCGCGCAATCTTTGACGCCTTGCTGGCTCTAACGTGCAATTGTGGTTGCTTTGCTATGTCAATAATGGCTAGCAACCACCAGCGCTCTTTCACCTGGTACTTGATTCTAATGCATATGATATATGATTTTGGGATGCATTTTTTGGGGAAAAAAGGTGCGCGTTAGAATCGAGTGACTACGGCCCTCGCCCACCCACAACCAGACCCAAGCTGTGCTCGTGACCAACCGACCTGACCCGGACCCGACCCAACACAGACAGACAGCCAGTGAGTAAGAGAGCCCCCCCTGACCTGGGCGGGAAGTCGCCGGGGGGCAGGGGCAGGCCAAAGTGGCGCAGGAGGGCGACAAAGTCCCGAGCGTCCTGCTGCAGGCGGGTGAAGGCGCTCGCCAGCTCGTCAAAGTACAGCGTCTCGCCCAGGCAGCACAGCACCCGCTCGCGCACCGACTCCGGGCACGCGTGCGCCGCCTGTTTGCACAAGGGCACGTGCCGCACATTGTTGTGCAGTGTTCACAGTACTCAAGAGCGCTGTCTTTACACCGCGTGAGGCAGCGACTCATAAGAGATCTGATCGAGAGAGAGAGCAACTCAACGATTGCCATGCGATGAGAACGACAAGCGCAGCGACATGAACAGGTGCAGGACCAGGCAGCTGGACGCAAGCTGTTCACACAGATACAGCTCCTGAAGGCCCCATAAATTATAAGCGTTTCGTACACTAGCGGTGCAAGTAGCACACACCTTCCAAAATCAAACTGGGCATGAAATCAATAGTGGGATTTTTTACGAAGACAGCCCAGAGTTGACCCTTGGTGAGCACTCGTGGAGCAGCGTGCGGCTGTTTTGTGGTTTTATATTTATATTTTTTGGGTATGTAAAATAACTTGTACTTACAACCACTTTATTTTCCAGTATATATCTATAGCTTGGTTCAAAGCGTAATTCGAAATTGTTTTTGTGTCTACCATGTGCAAGTAGCATTGAGGTTATCATCCCACAATTTTTTTTCCTTCCCACACCGCGCTCTTACTTTCATTATTTGCTTCCCACAATTTCCCACCGCACCACACTGGTATAACCTCCATCTTTATTCTGCAAGCCCCATACCACTGCTAACAAATGAAGCTACGCAGAAGATACAAGCCAGTGCTGGGCAACTAATCCACTGTTACAAAAGACATCCCTTCAAAGAAACCATATCCCAACTGGATGGTTCACTAAACCGGCACTGACAACACATATTTAGACACTACTCAAAACAGGGAAAACAATTTTTGTACCTATATCGGGGGGCTTTCTAAATGCAGAGTTATGGCCTTTGCAAGCATGCCACACTATTTTTACAACTAAAAATAGGAGGTGTGCATTCACCACACAATGGTTACAAATGGAAAAAAAAAAAAAAGAAAAAACACTTTTCAGTGTGTTAATTATGCATGTAAATATGACATTCCCACACAGACTATTTGGCTCTAATTTGAAATTTCAATGATCCCACATCCCTACTTCTCGGCCTTTTTTACTGAGTGGGGCCTGAACTGTAGCAACTGCTCAACAGCTTTCTTTACAATTGGTTACTTTGTTTTAAAAAAGAAAAAGGAAATGCAGACATTCTACAAAAAACGCCTACATTTTTTTAACTCGTGCTGCACTCCATCGCTGCCCTGCCTCCAAGCCAGAACTACCAAATTTTGAATACAGTCGAGCCCGCTTATAACGAACACATCGGAAACTGAAGTGCCCTTTTTGCTATACCTGGACACAAAATCTATCTATACAAATGGTAACGGGAGACAAGATTTGTTCGTTATAGCGGGGTTTCATTAAAACCGGGTTTGCTTTAAGTGGGCTGAACACCGTATTTTACACACTGAAGCTACACCTGGGCTGTAAGACACGCCATAGTGAGGGTCTCCATATTAGTTCAGACCCCCTCGAGATCTTTAATAACATGCCTCAAAATTTCAGAACGTGGGTGTTCTTGCTTTTCGCCTTTATCTGAAAAGCAGCTGCGGCTGCCAGGATGGACCTTGGGCTCCAACAACCATCGACATGCCACCACGATGGGTAACACCACTGGTGGGAGAAGAGAAGGAGAAAGAGGCATCCTCGGGGGAACACTGACCCGGTGCAGGGTGACCCAGTGCGCCATGACCTGGGCGGTGATCATGCGCTGCAGGGCGCTCTTGGAGGCCAGGTGGAAGAGCATGAGGCGCGCAAAGCTCTCCACGGGGCTCTCCACGGGGGGAACCTCCAGGCCGGGCATCGGCAGCGTCACAAAGCCCGACAGCAGGCCCAGCAGCCTGGGGGGCAAGACACGAGGGGGGAAAAAAGGGGGCTCAGGTCAGGCTTTCTCAAAAAAACTGCAAGAGCTGCAGGGTGTGCGCACGAAACAAACCACGTTTGTAATTTATGAATGAGCATACTTCCTACCCAACTTGGAAGTTATGCAGCTTTACTCTAGGGGACAACCATGGGGCTGTCTGTTTCTTTCCCATGTCATAGGCATTATACTACCCCAGCAACACACCAACCCAAACCGCTCAACCACCGAGGA
The DNA here is from genome assembly GCA_013339765.2 of Haemaphysalis longicornis. Lineage (NCBI taxonomy): Eukaryota > Metazoa > Arthropoda > Arachnida > Ixodida > Ixodidae > Haemaphysalis > Haemaphysalis longicornis. Next base: position 19,866 of record JABSTR010003804.1, on the reverse strand, counting down.
CACCAGACAGGCCACGTTGGGCTGACAGATGTGCACGTTATACTTTTCGTCAGCGCACAGCAGACATGCCATCGGTGAGGACAAGGAGCCTAGCTGCGCGTGCACGCCCCAATCGTGCATGCATAAACTGGCATCCAGTGATGCGACGTGCTTAGACGTGAAAGACACCGGCGAAAATGTCGCTCCGAAAGCTATTCAGGCTGAACAAGAATTACAGGCCTACGTCGCGTTCCAAGCAGGCAACTTGCATTTCATCCGGGAGGGATCTGCAGCTACTCAACGAGGTGGAACTTGAGGTGTCAGTAGTACCTTTCTGTACGTTGTTTTCGCGTAAGACTAGCGCCTCCTCTCTCCTCGCTTCCCAATAACACCGCAGGAACTCGGGCCTTTTTCTGAACAACGTCGTTCATTCATTCATTTCGTGCCCGTTCGCGCTTCCCTCACACTCACGTCACTTCAATTCCCACGCTGTTTTTCCTCCGAGCAAACAGTACACATCCACTCCTGCTGATAACAGCGCTAGCGCCCTTACCAGCTGATTGTGCCGCTTGTGAAAAAGGAGCATCAGTGATGGCGAGAAGTATAAAACTTGTGACGGAGGCGTTGGGGTTGGCGTGGAGGAGCAGTGCAACGGTGCTGAGTAAAGAGGGGCTTCACCGGAATGTAAAAAGGGCGGTTTTCAAGCAGGTTACTCTACTGCACTTTTTCAACCCAAGAGAACTTGCTCGCGTTAATGTTTCAAGCGCATATTTATTTGGCCCCGAGCATTTAGCGGTTACTTCCACTGCTTTTTGAAAATTTTGGATGCAGTAGCATACATCCAATTCCGATTGCATCAAACTATTTCGCTATCTTTACACTGCTTCATATGGCAAGATTTGACCGTACCAGGAAAAGCAGAGGGTGGGTGCACACGGCGACTGAGTCAATACAGAACAGCACCAACTAGCCGAGCGTGCATGCCATCTAAACTGCGAGGAATTCCCCAACACATCCCTGCTCGACTAACTATTACTATTACGCCAACTATTCACGACGACAACAGGGCCACAAGGGGGACACTCACTTGGCGGCAGAGCAGCGGCACTGGAGAACCAGCCGTTCCCGCTCGGCGGGGTTCTCGTTCAGGGACTCGGCCCCCGCCAGGTACACTTCCCCCACCAGGGGCACCCCAGGGGTGCTCTCGGGGGGACATGAGAGCACTCCCCCTACACTGCCGGGACGACGGGTCTTCTTGTCTGGCTGGAATGCACATACGCAGATACACACATTTACGGGGATCAACTCTTAACAACGCTTAACACTTCACCCTGACTCACTTGCACGAGTTTTGCAGAGAGATTTTCGAACATGTCACAAATAGCGTTCACTAATTCATTCACAGCCCACTTTAATCCTTCCTTTGAAGTACAGTTTACAATTATAATACTTTCAGCTACAACAAACTTGCAATTACAATCAACCATGTATTAGTTGCATAAGTATACTAATTAGTTATTGTGTACAATGCTTCCAGCTACAGTTCTTAGTTATTAGCGAGGACCAGGCTACAGGAGAAAGAAAATGGCAAAAAGGTAGGACAACAAACCGGGGTACTGCCTCATGCTTCCTTTCTGCGGAATCTCAGGTCTTTAGCCGAAATTTCCAGCACTGCTGTGCACAATTTAGGCTGCTATATCGATTTTCTTTCCTGGATCACTCACCTTCAGGTTGGGTGGGAGCACCAGCCACTGCAGTGCTGTGACGTCGATCTGCACCCGTTGAACAACAAAGGTCAAGCCAAGTCAAGCCAAGCCATTGCTCAGTGTTCGACGAGGAAATCTGCCACCAACTTTCGAAGGCTCACTTCCAGGACAAAGACGCCATCTTATATCCGACAATATTTAGTAACATAATTTTTCCGCCTCGTATCAGATGATGATTTGAAATTTGAACAATTTTCCAGTAGCCTCGCTGCTGCCATTGAAACACTGCTCACGATTGCCAACTGATGGGTCTGCGAGGCGAGATTTTTTAAGATAACTTTAAAATGAAAAATTCCTGGAAAAAACCAAGTTCAAAACATGAGGGCGCACAGCCCTCACATGAGATGGTACAGAAACGGCACTAAAGACAATAAGATAATGATAGTCAAAAATGGTAATACTAAACAATAAAATGCGACCAACTTCGTCTATACCGCAAGAACTTTTAGCATAAAATTTGAGGACAAAAGCCAGAGCATTGCTTCAAAAATAACCAAATAAAACAACAAAACTACATCTAGGCAAGCGGGGTACGTGAAATTCAGAAATTTGCTGAATAAGACACCGTCCAGTCTTCGATTAAAACACCCCACGGTGTCCCCCAAGGCCTAGTGCTTGGCCCTACACTATTTGCAGCTCAGACCTCCCCTCCACGTGGACATACACAAAGAGAAGAAAAGAGTTAACACAGGGAGAGAGGAAGAGGAGGAAGAGTGGGTGATCGTCACCCTCACCTGCAGGTGTGCTGGGTGCATGGCCAGGCAGAGCCAGGAGCTGAGGTAGGGGCAGGCTGCCGTCAGCAGAGGACCAAGGGGGGCACCCCGCACCACCTGCTCCCACACCTGCACATTGGCCAGCACACAATTACAACACGACCACTGGGACAAGCACTTCCTGAAGCCACGGTCCAGAAAGCCGCAACCCTGTCAAGACCCATGCGTAACACGGACCCAAGTATACAGGGGAATATACAGTGAAAATTTTGAACCCCAAGAAGTGTCCCCCATACATAATAGCAGTGAGAAAACTTTGGTGAAAGCATTTATTATTTCAGATTTTGGGCTTTTGTAATCATCATTGGCACCACTTCCTTCTGTGGTTGCCACTGAGGGCTCTCTGACCCCACCCATTCGATACAGCAGTGCTTGACGCAGTTTTTAATGTGTCATTAATAAGGGCGATGGAGAGGCTGAAACGTGGAGGCATGCCTCTGGAACGACAAGCTCAGTACCAGATTTGTGCAGCAGTCATACGACGCTTGGTCCCTTGAAAGTTGCATTACTGGGGTTCCACTGCATCAGCTATTTGGCGTTTGATTCGAGCTGAAATTTCACAATCCACACGCCTGTTAATTTCGATACAGGAGCCCAGCTGCCCAATTGAGAGCAAGCGTACAAGTGACATTGGCAAAACACAAACAGAGGAATCCTCCAAGTGAACTTGTTTGACCAGCCAACCCCGAAAGGGCATCCAAGTCCTTCTGAGGCCCTCGTACGGTCAGTGTCCACCGTGCCCTGCACGCACCTGGTAGATGAGGTCGAGGACGTCGGAGGAGGTCTCGAGCAGGCAGCGCTGGTACAGGAGCCGCAGCATGGAGGGCAGCAGCGGAGGGATCCACTCGCTCAGGGGCTGCACGGGTGGAAAAAAACACCCCCTTTTGAAAGTTGATCGGCCAAAGCAGTGTGGCCAAGTACCGGCCAACAGCACTGCATCAAAAACACTCAACCCTGCCCGGCAAGGAGGAGTCCTGCACTGACCTGCGGTGTCCCCTGTTCGGAGGTGAGGATGAGCAGGGAGCGGAGCACCGAGCGACGCACGGCCACCGCGTTGTGGCCCAGGAAGGGCCACAGACGGGGAACCCACTCCACCAGGGGAGGAGGAGGGACGCCAGGGTGCTGACCGTCCACATTGTTCGTGGTCACTGGGTGATCTCCGCAAGCGCTGCAAGCGGAAACGTGGGGCAAACAAAAAATATATGTGGTGAGGGCGACGATAAGTGGTGGCCATCCAAGCAGGGTACCATACTGGTCAAGTCCACTCTAAACAGCCACAACCATAACAGTTACAAGAAGATAGGCTGCATTACTGCGAACATCAAATAGTGGGAGGCAATCCCAGCTCTAACTTTGAACAGCTCTCCGTGCGCATGTGATGCTTAAACTGCACTGTATCTCACCCCTCCTAAAAGACTGGTTCACAAGTTGACGGCCACCAGCAAGAGGAAGCTACACAGTAGAAAAATGGGGAGAAACGAAGATAATGTCATCATCATGGGTTGCCACTGCTGGCTGCAGCAGAGTGTCACTATGGAAGGTCCCTGGGGTCCTTAGCTGAGAGGGATAGTAATGTAGATAGAATAAAGCGCACATCCTCCTTCAGTGTGACAATGGAGGAGAAAGAAAAGTGAGAACCACGAAACCAGCATCAGAAACACTTTGCAACGTTTCAGGCCTGGAATGTATCAGTTGCATGTGTTCCTATGTGTTCACTGCTGCAAGCAGCTGTTCTTCGATGCCATAACGATGCCCTAAGATTACAAACAAACACATAGGTGCATAGTGCCCCCGAGTGCTCAAATAATTTCTTTTTTTGCCACGAATTTGTGTACAAACTCCAAACCTTAGAAAAGTCATTCGCTTTCAATTCAATCCAACTTGCAGCCGAAAATTTCACACTGTCACACCTCCAATCCTTTCCTGTTCAAACTGGACTGAAATTTGAACCACAAGTGTACAAAAAAACACAGCTGTTACAGGGGTACAGCAAGAAAGAGGCCCCGCACAGAACGCACCCCCTTGGCCGTGGCGTGGGAGAGCAGGGCGGCCAGCAGCATGAGAATGCTGCTCGTGGAGGAGGTGAGGTCGTCCAGCTCCAACAGGGCGTCCCACAGGGTCACCACCACCCGAGGAACCTGCAACAGCCACCACCAGGGTGCGGCCCCTCTCTTGCCACACTACATACTTCCCAGCAATCCGTCGACAGGCACACAAGGGCAAGCACGACACAGCAAACAATTCTCTCTCTCTCTGCGGAAAAGTTTCCAGCTACAGATGAATCCCATGTCAACCAACACCACTAGAACCAAAAAAGCTCGCACGGACAGGTAAGCACCCTTTGCAGTGTAGCGATTGCAAAAGCATTTGGGTACAATTGCCGAACTTAATCTCAGTTGCTGTGACCCAGCATTACAAGTTGGAATATAGGTCAAGATTTTCCATCAAGAAGGTTGCCGAAAAGTCAACCCTCGATGTATATACCGGTCATTGGCTCAATTTGTTTGCCATTTCTCAGCCGCAAGGTAAGGTGGTTGACCTATGTTCCGGCTCAACTATAATCCGGCTTATGCGGTGCTCACATTTACTTTGCCATGCTACGTACCATGCTACTCCACAAGTTGCTACTTCCACAATTAGCGTGCTCTAATTGCTCATGTGTGTTCCGTACGTTTCCAACACACGTATCTCAGTTGAAGGCTGCAATGCATTCGCAAAGGCCCATTTTTAGTCAGCTAGATTAGTGTCACTAAGTTGTGGCAGCATTGGGCATACATGCTCATTTCACATAACTGAAATCCCTGGTTCAAACCCCATGCAATCACGACTTCACTTTCACCTAACTTGTTTTAACTCAACAGCAATAGTTTTTATTATTTGTGAGCCAGGGATGCCAAATTTTCCACCTAATGCTTTCAAATGAAAAAGATTACCCGCTTATTATTCATAACAATTACTGCACAAGACTCCTTTTTCCACAGCAAACGTTCTCTACATTAAACCTCAATGAAAATTTTGGGAAAAAAACTAAAACTGAGGTGCACAAAGCCGCTATGACCCCTGCATGGGTCACGCGAGATGCTTTATAACATCGTTGCACCTGTGTTTTGATGGCTTCGAAGTTCCTCCTGAGGTCACAGCCATGCCACCAATACAGGGAAGCATACGAGGTGACAGCCGTAGCACAAGGGATGGTTGACCCAGCACGCACCTGCTTACGATCTCTAAAAACTGTATGCGCACACAGAGTGCATATAACCACAAGCAGTTGTGCAGAGAGTTGGTCATCACATGGCTGGTTATGTTGGTGCCTTGCATCTCAAGCTACAAGTTTATGAATACCGATGCTTGTTCACATATCTATAAGGAGGGGAGCAGCCAACAAATCCTCAACAACAAGTCAATAAAACTTGGCGTAGACGATGTGAGTAACACGCTATATTTCACCCGAATTGGGGATGTGATACAAAAGGCTGAAGCGTTTTTTTTTTTTTTCCCAAATTGTATTCTCCTCCAATGACAAAGTGTCATTCTGCACAACATGTTTAAAAAACACTTGGCATTCATCCCCAGAGGCTGTTGGGGATGGGAGGGGGTCGTCACCTGTAGGGGCAGCGTCCTGACCAGGTCCTCGGTGACGGGCACCAAGGCGGCGGCTGCCACCGCGCTCACGTCGTCGTTCTGGTCCTGCAGCCCCTGAAGAACGGGCTCAAACACCGCCGGGATCAGCACGGGAGTCAGGTCCTGCAACGGGGAGCGACAGAGAGATGCCATCCCCTTCAGCACAAAAGCCACACCCCTTTTTACTGGCCTCTGACCAAAATCACCATTCTTGGCAGCAGAAAAGGTGGGGCACACCCCTTTGCCTTGGTTTGGACTCGCTTGCAATGTTCTCCACTTGCCCCAAATGGCATGGCTTCTAAAAACATAAGATGTGTTGGCTGCCAGCCAACAAGCCGGCACACTTTCACCAATAGAACGATGGGCATCCACAAACAGCAGTGCTAAGCAATACAATGCAGCGTTGCACTTCAGTTGCACATCCCATTAGGCTTTCGCTACCAAGCCCCGTTTGCTGTCACCACAAATGAAGTCACACTTGGTCTGCCCTGAGCAGTGCAACAGCCATTTCTGTTGTTAAACCAATGCGTTGGGGCCCAGACAGCACCCCCACAGATAGCTCATGCCGCCTTTAGCCCTGTCTGTGTTCATGCACCACAGCCAATCCTGATCATAACAGCGTGGATATCGTGAAATACGTCCTACATTGAACACACAATGCACTCTCCTGAAAATACATGTAAAACACGGTTTACAGCCAAACACACGCCGGCCATACTGAACTCCGAGGCCAATGGCAAGCATGCAACCAACGGAGGCGGCACCAGCGACTGCCCCCACCTTGCGGACGGCCAGCAGGTACTTGATGCCCAGCAGTCCCCCGTGGCGGGCCTCCCACTCGGGCCGCTGCAGCAGCTGCAGCAGCACCCGCACCACCCCCCACACGCCGGACGGTGGTGGGGGAATGGCGACACCGGTGTCGTCACCCTTGCACTTGCTGCTGCCCATCATCAGGTTGAGGACATGGCCCAGGGTCTGGGCACACGTCTCACGCACGGGGGCCACCACCTGGGGGAGGGGGTGGAACAGGAGGGGGACAAACAGATGCAATGACCGCTAATACATCGTGAAGTCACATTCATCATCACTACCTTCAAGGGACCCTGAAACATGCTTTGAACAGTGCAAATACACTTCGTGACGTGTAGATCACACTGCCAGAAATACCCGAGCTAAATATTACACGTGCACGTGAAGCAGTACGCTTGCAAACCGCTGTGAAAGACGGAAAAAAAACCAACCGCACTCTCTTCAATTTCCCTCATTATGCACCACTGTAATTGCATCATTATACACCAGTGTAATTGCGTCATTGCAGTGGTGGCTGTCGTATTGGCTACTGCTGGTAAACTTCTCGCATTTCCTGTGACGATCCGCCGCCATCAGCACTGTGCATTAAAGGGGGACGCGGCTTTCAACTTCGGAAAAATGACCAAACATCGTTTTTTTGAAACCCACATATTCGGCTTCTATGTTTCCTATTCTATGCGTCTGCAAAGTTTTTAGGCTGAAAGCGTCGCAAAGTGGCATAAAAAAATACTTTTGTCAGGCGCGGTGACAAACTATCAGCGTTAAAGGGCGAAAAAACGGCAATTTTCGGAGCGCTCTATCTCCGCAACGGTGCCACCGGGCGCGGCCATTTTGATATGGTTAGATCGGCCGAGCGATCGTCTTTCCGGTTCCGCTCGTCTCTTTTATCATCGTTCATTCACAAACACACAAACAGCAGAAAAGAAACGACGCACAAACGAAGCTAGAAATAGATGCTGAAGCGCTATTGGTCCTCCGGTCGGGGCGCAGAACAACGACCCTCCTGATTGGATGTCACGGGCGCAACGCAAATGGCGGCCGCATGAACTGCGTAGTGAGCGGTTCGAGTTCATTTTCCGCCGCTTCGCTCGGCCGAGTTTCTGTTCAATCTATGGTATTCAACACGGACGTTATCGCGGTGGGAATGCCGGAGATAACGAGCCAGATTACGGGAAGTTGTGTGGCTCGAAGGAGGAGGTCATCGAACGCTTCGTGGTGCGCGTGGACCCCGGAGGGTGACGCCGTGTGCGCGCTTGCGATAGCCGTTCGTGAAGTGAACTTTTAGTCGGGTTTGCGATGTTTACACGCTTAGTTATTGCTGTGTTTTGACTGTGGGCTCGCTAGCCTTGAGAAAGAAACGGTCGATGCGTCAAACGCTGCGGCGCGCACGGCATAGCCGACGCGCATTGGAGCAGCACATGACTGGGCAACCGGTTACGATTGAACGCCAGTAGTTGTAATTAATGCCTGCGACGTTAGATTTAATCTTAAAAGCGACCTGACCAGCCATATCAGGTATAATCAAAGTTCGATATGTCGCGGTAAGTGTGCGCTGCAATGCGCGCGAGCCATATTGCCTTTCTTGCGCAACGTTTCCCGTGCACTTGTATTTTTCATGCAAACAGGTTGAGTTAGTAATATATGAATAAAAATATCTTTCCTGCATTAAAATTTACGTTACTGTCGCAGCATTTAACAGTGATTTTTTAGGGAAATTATTGATACCATTGCTTAGGGCATACTGGCTTTGCTGCGAGAAATATTGGATGCCTTGAATGTCAAAAGTAGTAAAAAAATATGCTCTTGCATTGAAGTTGGGAGTTGGGAGTTATGCAGAATACTCTACCAAGCTTCAAAGTAGCTCATTTTCATCCTTGTGGTATGCAAACTTTTGGCAATGAACACCTGCACGTATGAGTACTAAGTTGCTGTGCCAGGCAAGATGATAAAAACAAAAAAACCAAAAATGTTCAAACTTTAGTAAAAAAAATGCTTAACTTGTTGCCATGGTGACAACACTGCAAAAGGAGGCTGTTCGGTGTGATACAGCCAACCAGCTAACCTACTTTGCATTGAAAGCCCATTGAAACCCATCTCCGCCTTCGTTTGGTCTGCAAAGTGGGGTATGTACTCTTCACAGAGGAGCTGAAAATGATGTTTTCTGGAAAGAGAAAGGCTGTAAAAGGCACTCCAATTTCAAGGAAAAGCATTTGTCAGAAGCCCCATGTTCAAAAGGACATGAAAGGCTACAACCGTGACGACTTTTGATAAGTGAAACCTATGTTGCAACTTCGGAAGCCGTTTTCTCAAAACAGTTTTTTTTTGCCACCTGTATCACTTGTCCCAGGGATTTCTTTGTGACCGCTGGGTCTATTTTGATTCCGTTTCTTGCATTACATTCCTTGATGAACAGTTCAGGTCGTGACACTTTTGGTTTTCCAGATTTGTTTTTTTATTTTTTTTTTTGCGATTTTTTTATTCAAATAATCGTTCACAGTCGACATGCCTATTGCACATTAACCTCTAAAAAAATGAAAACTAAAAAACATTGTGTTGTAAAAAAAAAATTCTAAAACTGTCACGACCTCGTCCATTCATTTGGGAATGCAAAGCACTTGGAACAAGTTTTCTATCGTGTTTTATAAGTCGCTCAAGCTCGGTACAAGCGGAACAGAAAGAAAATTTAATACATAAAAAAGTTTGCAAAATATTAGTTTGAAATTTTTATGGTGTTATCACGGAAGCATTTCCAGTTGCTGTGCCAATTTTCATCAAAATCCACAAAGAAATAAAAAATTGATTCGAAAGCCACGTCCCCCCTTAAACTCTTGTATGCCTGAACGTGTACGAACAGTTTTGCATTTCTTCTGTGTTTTGAGTGGGCGCAGAGTTTGAGTGACAAACTCAATACGTCACTTTCGACCAATCCGCTCGACAACAAACATTTATTGCTTCAAAACGCCCTACCAGCCCGAGCGCGCGCTTGCGAGCAGACAGTCATGCGTGCTTTTTTGTTGCACCAACCAGAGATAGACCCCTCCATTTGCGGAGAAAAGGAGAAAGCTCCCCGGCCTATGATATATCGCAGGGCACCAAAGAAAATACTACGAGCTGCTCCCTTCTCAAAGAGAGAATGTACAACTTTTGTCACGTAGCATGCGGTCGAGCTGAGAGATTTGCGAGAATTATGCGAGATTTTTCATCTCGCTTAGCTACGGTGATACCGGACGGATTGTTGTAATTTTTGCGGGAGTAGATTGCTGGGACAACAGACTTTACCCCAAGATACATTTTGAGTAGTCAGTGCTAAGCGCTGCAGGGCCCCTTTAATGATGAACACTGTACAATAAAGACTAGTCACAAAGACCTCCTATTGCCCCTGGCCTTTGTCATTTAAAGCGATGCGTTGCCCTGAAATTTCCCAATTTAATTCCTTTGCGAATAGCAACGCAGTGGTGCTTCTGGCCACAATGAAAACATTAACCTGACAACATTTGTCGGGGAAAGCTCTTGCACATGCATAAGGGTGCCTCTTAGTGCATGTTCCTTTGGTGCAGAGATATGTAGGACTCTTCAACCAATCGACGTACACAGTTCGCTATATCCCACATGTTGGGTTGTTCAGAAAACAACCCAATTGGTCACTTTTTGCCCCATTGGTCTACTGGTAAATGAAAACTTGTTGAAAACAGTTCAAATCGAGGTTTCATGCAATGACGCTACGCTTAGGATATGAGGCATTTTATAGTGCACGCCTATGAATTAATAAACAACACAACACCCTAGGCACTAACTACAAGCAACGCCTTAGTTGGTTGCAGAATGGAAACAAGCACAGAACAATGATGCCAGCATCCTGTGGGGCTCACCTGATCGGACACAAAGTCCCCGAACTTGTCCAGTGCGAGGACACACAGCAGCCGCAACGAGAGGTCCTCCAAGAAGAGCTGATTGGCCGCTTCCATCTGCGACAGGCGTGGACAGAGCTTGTAGTACCAGTTTGTGATGACAGGAATCGTGCCCCCTACACTTGCAGGTGCACGTGTAAATCTTAACAACTGCATTTCACTCCTGTCCTCCCTGGCATCTTTTAGGGGCGAAGCCCCCCAGGGGCTGGGGCTGTTGGTGTCCTGTCGTCGTCATCGTCATCGTCGTCTCATGTACTCACAATACTAAAACGCCGGGAAACTCATTTATAACTCGTAACGTTAAAAAAAACACGGGACATGCCTCGCGCTAGAGAGCTTAGTGTTCCAAAGACACCAAACTTTTATAGCAAGGCTGTATACCTCTACCCCCCCAACAATTTCATCTCCGTTGGCAAAAACGCCAAGGTGCCAAAAATACACTGTAAGTGTATTTTACAGTAGTCAACGTTTTTTTTTGGACTCCAAAAATTCTGACTTGCTGGATATTTCGGACTTTTCCAAGGAACCGCCAGTTGTCCCATAGGAGTAATGGCTCACGAATTTTTTGGGCTGGTCTTTTATTCGGACTAATTTTCGTTCCCCTCCAGGTCCGAAAAATCTGTCGGCTACTGTATAAACTTCCCGCTTTGCCCTTCCCCAGGTAGGTTTCACATTAGTAGAGATGATCCGGGATTTTTGCTTCCCAAGACTTTCCAGCTTCTGCATACAATGACCACTGCTTCACAAGACGGGCACATTTATTCATTTGGCAAAGCAGGCACCCTTCAATTTATAATGCCACACATTTCTTTGAGCATTTAGCAGTGCAATCAACACTAGCTTGAAGTGCCCTGACATGTCCCATAGCACAGCTAATACTCACCCACTCACGAGAAAGAAAAATATTACGTCTACAAGCTACGTGCACTCCAAAGCACTATGAGCTGCACTAGCTGCAAGACTGTCACTCCCTCCCTCCATCTTGAAATGAAGCAACAGCACGTCAAATGGGATGCGGAAGAATGGAGACAAAACTTGAGTAGTTTTCACTGCGTTTTTTGTCAGATGTGGTGCTGTTTCCATTTTCCAGGTTATGTCACAACCTGTCCAAGTTTCAACTCTTCTTAAAAATAGACAAACGATGCACATCGTTTTATACAATGATGATGACAATTGTTATTGTTTTTTTAAGGTGCAAAGCAAACAAAGAGCAATGAGCGCAAAAAAAAGTGCTTAAAAAATGGTGCAGAGTGGAAACAAAATCACCTAGTTAAAGTTAAAATACAAATGAAATGACTGGTGATCATTTGATAAGAAGTCCAGGCTAAGCTTCCTTATGTAGAGGGTGTCGATGATGTAGAAAGATAAGCACAGTGGAGTCAGCACAATGCCAACAAAATAAGAAGTGCTCTTAGAACCCCTTCCTTTTGACCTCCGGCTCTTAGCAATCAGTCCAATGCAGGAGAGCCTATCGCCAGTACTGCAGAAAGTCTGCGCATTTTGACAGTGGTCATAAGCACTCAATGTGATTGCTACAGTGCCTAATGCATTCAAACTTGTTCTAACTTGTTGCAAAGGTTGCGTTATGGATGTTTTAGCGGCACTTCTCCCTGACAACAAGGCACAATTTCAGGCATCCTAGTTCATTTATTGCAACTGCACACTACCACTTTATAGCTTCAAAGCACTCTGAAAGTATTCTGTTTTCTAATTAAGGGCACAGGGTAAGCCCTATACTTCCCATGCATTTTTGGCCATATTGAGGTACATTTTTCTCGGCATCTAAGAAAGGTATCTACATAACTTATTATTATCATTTTCTTTCAAATTGTGCTCTTTTAACTGTACTAGAAATATGAACGTTCTTAAAAAATTCAGTTTTTTATAATTTTATCCGTTAGTACCTAAATTTTGGCATTATTTTAGTATTAAAAGTTGTGTACCAAAAAACTGTTACGTGCATAATTTCAATTCTAGTACAGCAGGTGTGACAAGTTATGTAGATGACAGGGAAAAAAATCAGCTCGTTGTCTTGGAAGATATAGGAAATAATGGTACCTATGTAAGAAAACACATTGTTTTGAGATAATGAATTTAAAGTAAAAACAAAAGGTGAAAAAACAATACGTTTTTGCCATAAACACCATCTGGAGCCATTTATTTAAAAAGCACCAGCTTCATAATCACTGTCAAAGTCATTTTTTTCCTTTTACCCGGTCGTCTGTCCTTCCTTGACTATTTTGTGCACCATCGTACAGATCTGTTCACAAAGTATTTTGCTTGTGGTCAACCTCTTTAAGCCACTTGATGGTGGTGTTGCGCCCAGGTTTTGTTCTGAATGATTTCAATGCTGGCTCATGTCATTGCTCCATCATTTAATGAAAGAACAGCATCCAATGTTGCAATCATTGAGAGTGTGAAGCCCAAAAAAGATGTTTTTTTGTGTGCAGCTTCGAAGGGCAAATGTGGAAAAAACGTGCAACAGGGTCTTTCGATTGCCCTCACTTAAAAATCAGCTATGCAATGGTTGCTAAGCAATTTCCTAATACAGCTGGTTCCAGAAAACCATTTTGATCCGGAACTGGAAGTTTTTTGATGAAAAAAATGACAATAAACCCTGCGAACATTCTTAAGAGGATGTGGGCACTTACTACTTGCTTACGGGAAAACTGGTTTGTAGTGAAATAAGACTTTTTAAGGCAAGTGTGAATATGGAAAATGGCACAAGGAATTGAACTTCCCTAATTGCGAAGAAAAAACAAAAAGTCATTTTTCAAATTTCGCCTTACCCTGTGCCCTTAAGCTCATTGATCACAAATCCAAACTGAATATGCAGTTATGGCTTCGATAGTAAGAGGTTTTGAATATTCACGCATGCCTGCTAAAGAGGGAGCCCTTTAATGCATGCCAGCTGGTTCGTGCAACACGGCAAAGAACACGGGGCACACGCACGTGCGGTAAAATACCAGCACGTATCACACATCCGATGCGTTTCAGTCATATAACCTACCGTATTTACATTCAGTAGCATCTAAAGGTTTCACACACTGAAGATGGCTGAGCAGTTTTCCCAAACATGCGGTACCAAAGGGAACCACACAAGCGAAGTCACAGTGCTCCTCCTCCAATGGGAAGGAAGGGAAGAAAGGGACGAGGTTCGCACCTGTGCAGCGGGCGTGGAGGAGGTGCGTCCCCCTCCGCGGCCGTGGAGCCGGACGACCTCTCGGAGCGCCGTGGCAGCCCCGTGGCGCACCTCCCAGGCGGCGCTGAACAGGTCCTGGCAGAGGGCCTCCACAAACGCCTCCAGGGGCCACTCCCCACTCTGCTGCTGAGAGGGGAGGGGGAGGGTGTTTCCAACAACAATAGAAGGGGGATAGGGCTATGTTTATAGGCAGCCTTAATCCAAAGATTCAACAAGAGAGTGCCTCAAATGAATCCTCCTTGATTCTGCATATGTCCTTTCCCGTGACACCAGGCAAACTGGCACTTTTAAACATCTCAGCATATTGTCATGAAGCTAAAGACGACGCAGTTTCTTAAAGAAAAAAAAAACAAGTTTATTGGAGCGAACTTGTGCTCCCCTAACAACTAAAAAATACACAGGCAGTGAAGCAGCAGTCAACAAAGTGACGTGCACAGGAGAGTGTCAGAGAATCGAATGCCGTGGCGTCAGTTCTACGGGTATTTATCTTTCGGCACGGGTGTTCTTGAACTGTCGTGTTACGTCAAGAACACTGTAGATCAAAGAAGATTATTCTAGTTGTTGACGTTAGGGTGCAACACACCCCTATCAAATGAGATAATCTGTGCGGCCTACGAAAGAAAGAGTGGAACAGCACAGCAGACGTTTCAAGTGCAACAAGCAGAAGCCTTTCCCAGTGCTTGTCCATGCTTTTACATGCTCAGTCCCCTGTGATCTCTGCTGCAGCTCATAACATCCTGGTGACACGAGGGGGAAAACCCATCTATTATTATATGGCAGAGGCCTAGCTTTAGAAACTGCCACAATCCCTCCCTGCAGACGAGACTGCTCATGGACTGGACTCGCAAGTCATGAGCCGAATAACTCAAAACAATGCAACTCAAATGACATCAGATACCATCAACAGGACCGAGGGCAGCATGCCCGGTATCTACGCTCAGTACATCAGTACGTCAGATTTTGAAAGCATGAAAACCGCAACGTCTTGCCTCACCTCGTTATGATCAAGGATTCCGTATGGAATCCGAAACGTTAACTTTTTTTAATTGGGTCTTGCCCTCAGAGCAAAGCAGTCCCCTCACCTCTTCCCAGAGGTTCTCTCCATCGGTGGCATTGTTGCCGTCGCAGACCACTTCCTCCTTGATGGCCACGCCACAGCCCCGCGACTTCTTGGTCGAGGTTGGCACATCCTTGGCGATACTGGCCCGCCGCTTGGGGCCCCGAAAGAGGCCGGGGCATGGCACAGGGCTTGGCACTGGAGCAACATGACCCACTCCGGTGGCGTTGTTCTGCACAGCCGCAAGCCAAACCAATCCAAAGGGCCCCTTCAGAAACAGTGCCGCATTAAAATTAAAATTCGCACAAGAAAGAACTATGCTCGACTAACGTTACAAGAAGCTGGTACTAAAACTTGTTTCACTGAACCTTTCCAGCATTGGGTCATGTTACATCGCCTAACAAACAACAACAACAGAAAAAAAATCCATCTGCAGATCCACTGGTGAGTGACCTTAAAATGCCCATACACAGGCACTCAAGCACAACAGACAGTGAACAGGTGACGGGTCATACCGTTGCAAGGGCGTTCTCCACCGCACCGGGTTGCACAAAGGGCCTCTCATTCGGCCCGAGGGGTGGAAGGGGTGGACGGTGCCACCCTCCGCCACCGCCACTGCTGTCGAGGTCGTCTGTCGAGAAGAGCTCCGAGGTGTCGAGGCCGATGTGCTCGGCCATTTCGAGGCCAAGGCGCCGGTTGAGCAGGCGCCGCTGGTGCAGCAGGGCCTCCTTCGACTTGCCTGCACAGATACAGGAGAACAGTATGGCGTCAGGGAGACAAGGCACACGACTGAGTAGAGTTCTTTGCCTGCTGTTCGATACACATTGCAAGTCAACCAACTACAGTCAAACCTGCTTACCGTATTTACTCGAATCTAGGCCGATACTTTTTTTTAAAAAGTCACTTACGAAAGTTGGGGTTGGCTTAGATTTGAGGATGCGGCTTTCCTGCTACCGCTAGACACTCAACGCCACCTCACAGCCGCAGGCTTGCAGCTGGCAGGTTTTCAAATTGAGAACTACATGGTTTTCAGGCTCCATTTGGCCTGTTTGAACATTGTGAACCCAGCTCTCAGCGTTCCGTGCTTGCTTGCATACGTCGTCACATGACCTCTAGAAGCGCCCATGTTCGTGGCACAATGGCGCCCACGAAGCGATGCCACTACACCGTGGCTTTCAAGCGGAAGGTAGTCTTGGAGGCCGAGAGAACTTCAAACCTCCAAGCACAGCACGACTTCGGAGTCACCAAGGAGAGCGTGCGCTGATGGTGAAAGTAATATCTGCTTGCAAAACAATACGCGAGCCGACGATCAGCATATGGCACCAACAGATCAAATAAGACCGCTCTCCTGGTTTGTGTGTGTTAGTACCTTAAGCTGTGCGCATAAGATATTTTGCATATAATGAATTAGGAAACACCACGCCCCATGCAACAAAGTCCGCAAAGCTGCGCACTAATTTCAACACAAAACACTCCTGAACAACCTTTCAACAGCTAGATCAATTTGGTTGGCGACCGGATTAAGGGGGCACATGGGTCTTTGATCAAAAAGTTTATTTTTGCAGTTATGATGATGAAAATTGGGGGCCACATGTAGTTTCTCATTCTGATTGTAGATATAAAATTTGTTTTTGAGTAAAATGATTATATCAAATTTATTTGGATTTTTATATTCAATTTTTTGTCAGCCTTTGTAAAAGATGCTGAGGATGCAGCTAAACATGAAACCAGTGAACTCTGCACAAGTCAAAGAGTGCAATAAGACTAACATGATTGTTCTATCTGGTCTGTAGCAGAAGTTACACCATTTGAAGTTTTAGCCTGGAAGGCAAAAAAGTCGGTTTTGCCTTCAAGCCCAAAGTTCAAAGGGTCATAACTTCTGCTACAGACCAGATAGAATGATAATGTTAGTCTTATTGCACTCTTTGACTTGTGCACAGTTCACTGGTTTCCTGTTTAGCTGCATCCCTCCAGCATTTTTTTTACAAAGGCTGCAAAAAATTAATAGAAAATCCAAATAAATTGGAATATAATCATTTTACTCAAAAACAAATTTTATATCTACAATCAGAATGAGAAACTACATGTCCCCCAATTTTCATCATCATAACTGCAAAAATAAACTTTTTTGGTCTAAGACCATGAGCCCCCTTAATTCGCTGCACCTGAATTAAATTAATAGCACTTGTATTAAACTAAATGGCGCCTGGATTAAATTCCCTGGTGTATTAATTCTATGGCACATGGATCAAATTGAACCGGAAAACCTGTAGTTTTCTAGGCCCTACACAAGTGAAACAACTCTCCATGCCACACAAACATGCAAGATTTCACCTCCTTCAAACACGGCAGCCCCTACAAGTTTTCATAAAAAAACAAGCCAACCACGGAGATGGCGCAGACTCACCGAGCAGGTCATCATCGAGGTCAAACTCTGAGCCCTCTGAGGCAAGGAGCATGCCACTGTGCTTGAGGACCTGGTGGATGTCGAAGTGCTCAAACCGCATCCAGTGGGACGGTGACCGGGTGCCCGGCGTCGAGGCCTCCCCATTCACTGCACACAGGCGAGTCGCGTGAGCAACTTTCTTGACACAACACAGATTGGGTACAACACCATCACAGTCGTAGCACGAGTCAAGGTTGCAGGAAAGCACACTGTTTTGCATTCTCACTGCCTCTTGCAAACTGGTTTATTATGAGAAAACCACATCCCAGGCTTCAAATTACCAATGCTTTTAGACAACTCACCACTGAGGCTATATATAAGTGCCGGTCATCTAACCATTAAAGGGTGGTTGTGATGAGTCGACTTCAATCCATCGCAAATGTGATTGTGGCTCGAAGGGGGGTGCCAGTTAGTGTTTCATAAGACACATTCCTGTCGCTAAGTCAAAAGACTGGATATGAAAGTTCACATCACAGACAGGTGATTGTTCCAATCTTCGACATGCTCTTATTCTGTGTTTCCAAAGGAAACATAGCAGTTGGTAGTGTGCACTTCACTTGCTGCCATGTGAATTTATTTGTCCAGTAATGTTAGCTAGGAAACTGGTCACCAGAGAACCCCTACAAAATCCTCAACTGGACAAGGCTATCGTTCTTGGAACTGGATTGTTCAGAGCACCGATCAACAAAACCGACTGTTTAGGCTCACAGGCATTTAGGTTACTGCGTGCACCGTGGTCATTTAAGTGTGCTTACTAATAATCAATTAATTAGCAACTGCGAAGAAAGAAGGGAAAAGCATCTTCCTCACCGTCTCTTCCCTCCTCCCCCTCCTCCTGGGCAGACAGGAGGGTCCCACTGGGGCACGTGGGAGATGATGGCCTCCACTGCCTGGCTGGCCGCGATGCGCGTGTCCCAGCTTGAGCTGTGCAGGTACTTGCGCACCTGCAAGGGGACAACCACTTCGCATTCAGGGTCGCTGTTGCTTCCAGACTATCCAAAAAGCACATGCCCTGAAAGTAGATGGCTTTTTTTGTTGCTTGTTTTTTCGACACATCCCAGGCTGCAAAATTTATGCACACACACACACACACATTGCTCGCGACAGATGCTTGACACACCCTGTCACACAGCAAGAAGCTCCTACATATAAAACTCATTTCAAAGGACATCAGTGTTTTAACCTTCCCCACCCATTTACCTAGCACCCACAACCCAGGATTTAAAATTCAACCCTCTTCATGGCTTGCAGCAATGTGCTCACAATGTGATCACCCTCAGTTTTCATCCCTGTGATTCGTACAATTTTCCTTCCACACATGAAAAAGATGCTGCAAGCTGAACGCAGCTCGTGGTATGACCACCACAATTTTTCCCCAATCTTCTGCATCTTCAAGAAAATATCTGAAAGAAACACATGCGAAATACCGTTATTTGTAGAGGATCCCCTCGGTACACATTTCTATACGGACAGAGGCAGCCTCTGTAAACTGAACAGAAGCAGCGGGTGCTCGTTGCAGACACCCAAGTCCTGCGTCAGCTCCCACACTTCACCACTGCCCTGACAAGTCATAAGGCCACAATAAACCTCAGTTGTTGAAGAAGGGGCCGTCTTTTCAGGCAAAACCAAAGAAAGCCTACACCACAATTTTTGCCTTGGCAATCTTCAAGCTTTGTATTTTTCGTTTAGTACCAAAAAGACTGCAATATGTGTTCACGCGGTGTTTTTTTTTAAAGTGTTGTCAGAGGAAAAACGCCCACAGCAGGGAATGTATACCAAGGTGGTAGTTGTTTTGTTTTTTGGCAGAGGGTCCCAGGTAACGTGTCCATCATACGAAGTTCTTGGCTCTCTTCAAACCGAAGGAGCAATGGTCTAATAGCTTGGGGTATGTTATTAAACAGTGTCCTAGATGGGAATTTCGTGACTATGGGGATAGCACAGTGTTTATGTAATGGAAAAAATCTGTAGGATTGTATGAGCACGGGAGCATGAGTCTTCTGTATGTAAGTGGGGTTCATTGGTTCAACATAAAGACTGGAATGGGTCCATGTCCTATATGCACCAGACGAGAGTCGTAAACCTAAATTCAAGTACGGGATCCAGTCGTTTTGTAGTAGGACTGCCTTGCGTAGCCATACTACATTGCAACCACAGTCTAAGCAAGAGGGAACAACGGAGCGATAAACTTGGAGGCATGACCTGTCGGAACCCCAGTGTTTACGAGACAGAACCTTACACAGGGGGACACTGCTGTTAAAAAAATTTTAATTTTTTAGGTAAACTCTGTGAAACTTGTCAACCTTG
>JABSTR010003803.1:0-50687 GCA_013339765.2 Haemaphysalis longicornis | reverse complement strand
ATTGCTGCTTGATTTTAACCTCAACTAGCACTTCACCAGTTCTGAGTTTTTGGCGTCATATGTTTTTGCCGATGATACCTTCAAGGTATTTAGAAACAAGAAATACCGATTGAGAGGAAACCGGCTTCGATTTGTCCACAGATTCCATGATCAAAAAACGAGGGTAGTTATCTTGCTTTGGGAGCGAGATAGAAGGCAAAGAAGGAAAAATACTTCGGTGCGGCCCCTTTTCAGGGACCGATCACGTTTGGGGGGGGGTTTGAGAATGCCATACATCATAGTATAGAAGCAGGGACCGGGGGTTCTTTCTTCTCAAACTTACCCTGATAGCCTGAGAGGTCCCGGAGCTCCTGCCTGGTAAACAGACAGGGAGCCCATCCGCCGGAGCTGACCGGGCTCCGACGGCCACCGTTTACGGCTTCTACCCTTCACCTTTAAACACCTCGCCACGGTTGGATCCAGCTTATGTTTGGGGGCTCGGGGTCCGCGGTATCGCCAGTACCGTCACCAAGATTGCTCAAGGTGCCCCGTGCGGGGGCTAATGATGTGTGGCATAGAGAAAAGAGTCAGGGAAACTGGCTGCATGACCTAGAATTCTACAGCCCGCCAAAAATATGCTACTGAGACTCCTGCCAAACAAGGCCTCATTTAAAATATCATGCATTTTTGCCAAAGGTCCCCAGAAGACTTTAATGAGCTTTCGCATAACGGAAATCAAAGAATAATTTTAGCAAGTGTTTCGTCGCTATTTGGTTAGCGCGAAGATGGGAAAGCCTCAATTAATGATATTTGCCTGCATGCAGCTCCAAAACAATACAAGCGCTAGGCATCAACATGCTATTGCTGTTTTTGTGTGATTTTCGGAATTTATCACCGCGGCTTTATTGTGTGGTTTGGGTTATAGCCCGCGACACAACAGAAAAAAGTGCAAGTTTTTGCACTTTTTTGCACGTTGCAAGTTTTGTGAGCCTTGTGAATAACGAACATTTCGCTAAAAGAACAGAGGAAGGACGACCGACAATGCGCAACTCAACTATTTATTTGCAGGGAAAGAAGTTGCCTTAAATGGTCTTCTACATGGACATAAAAACATAAAAGCAGATGGAAAAATCGATGAGTGATAATGACAGTTTACTGATGCACCCATAACCATGTTTTTAATGAAGTACGCTTTTGAAAGCTCACGCGCACCAGTGTTACGGCTTCTGTCAAAGATAATGATATTTTTGAGGCACGGCGTACAACCACTCCCACGGCATTGAATTGGCAAGTGTGATCAAGTGCCGTTCTTGATTGATAAATCGTGTTCTCTGAACCGATCATTTATGCAACGTCCACTTCGCCCAATATACACCTTATCACATGTGAGCGGTATCTGGTAAATAATGCCAACTTGTCATCCCACGTACTTCATGGCGTGCTTCTTCCTGCATGGATTAGGCTTCTTTTTTCCGCTGATACGGCTGCACAACCCACCTAGCTTGCGTGGTGCAGAAAACACAATGGGCACCCTATGTTTCGTAACGACCCGCTTAAGGTTGTGAGCCACTATATGGGAATATGGTACTACCTAAGGCCTCGTTTTCTTTTCGGCTGTGACATGAGGTTTGACCCCCTTACGCTTTGGTTTTTGAAGCAACGCCTGTGATACAGCCGACAGAAGCAAACGAGGGTACCGTGCATCCAATAGTCGAGAGACCTGGGCGTCAAAACTGGTTTGCATACGATGAGTACAGGACTTTTGAATAGAGGGCTGCAAGCATATCAAGGCAATCGCATGTTTTACAGTTTGTGAGTGAGCTGATTCAAAGGGCAGGAGCTCTTTGGTCGCACGGGGACAGAACATCCAACAAACATGTTTTTCTGCTACGCAGAACTCAATGTCTAAAAACTTGAGGTTGGGCCCTTTTTGCATTCCGTGCGTAAACTTCAAGCTGCCGCCCAATTTACTGAAAGTCTCTAATACCGCATTTACCCGATTCTAACGCGCCCCCGATTCTAACGCGCACACAATTTTCCTGGCAAAAAAACCGAAAACACTTGCACCTCCGATTGTAACACGAACGGGACTTTGTGACCCAGACAAACGAATGCGAGCTTAAACGGGCGTTTTATTTCCTGAAGTAATCTCACTCATCTCGCTCCTAGTCGCTCTCCGCTGACCACAACATCTCGGCCTCGGTGCCTTCAAGCGCGTTCGCGATGCCACACTTCTGAACGAACGTTCAACCATGGTCGAAAGGATCGTGGCCCACGCCTCGCACGCCCATCCCGAGAGCTTCTCCAGAGGTGCACGCTTCAGCCGCCGGCTCGTTTTGAACGCGTGGGAGCTACTGCTGCCATTGCTATTATCAAGCGCGCAAGTGAAACTATTTGACGATTTGTGCGAACGCCGATAGAAAAGCCTAGGCGCTTAGGCTTGCTGCGTCCGAAAAATTGTTGCTAAACGCTTTGGTGCCATCTTGAGATGGCGATGGCGATGGGTGAGACGAAATTTCTGCTGTTTCGGCAGTTTCGGTTTTGTATCCGATTCTAACGCGCTTGCGATTTTTCGGCCTATTTTTTCGGAAAAACAGTGCGCGTTAGAATCGGGTAAATACGGTACATCTCCAACGCTTTCTTGTCAACTCAGACCATTCCGCCTTTTTAACACAATCAATTGGTCGTCTACGTATATAGAGATTTTCGGTCCACTTCATTGTTCATGTCACGTAGTAAACAACGGTCTAGCCATGATAGAAAAATAGTTGACAGAACTGGGGCCACGGATGAACCGATAGAGACTCCTTTTTTCTGTATGTATAGCCTATCGTCATGCTTCCCAACCGTGGCGGAAGGGTAGAACTCGAGGAGGGAGAAAAATCATTACCTGAAATACCCGCAGCATTTGAAGTCTTGTTGCGCCATTGTCCTTAATACATTCTTATGCGCATGTCAATAATTCACTGTGGGGAATTGAAAAGAACCACTATTCTATATCTACGGAAAATACTCCACCACGATCAACATTTTTTTGCACATAGTCTGTTACTTCCTGCGAATTCTTGGCGGCAAACGGATCTTTGGTGTTTAGCGTATTCGAATGTTTCTGTAGGTGCCTGCTTAGCTCCCGTTGCCAACTTCCCTTTTCACTAACAATGCATCGGAATGGAATTCCTTCTTTATGGGTCTTGGCAGAGAGAAACATCGACAAGCAGGTGTTATTACTTCCCTTAATGCATTTCGCAAGCTCTTTGAGTTCTAGAGTTTTACATTTCGACATGCCTCTCTAAACATAGACACCGCCCATGTCTATGGACTATTGGATGCCGGGTACCCTCGTTCGCTTCTGTCGGCTGTATCAGAGGCGTTGCTTAAAAAACTAAAGAATCACCGCCTTGCCACTGAAATTATGTAATAAATATATGTCAAAATAAGTATACATCAAAAGTTCTAGATGCAAAATTGATTTCATAAAAACAAAAACTTGAGCTGCTTGTACGAAATGCGAACATGTTCGCACGTTTTATTTCAAACCTGTCTTAACATGGGAGTAGAATCGGGGTTTAGAGAACTTAACCATTTTTAAAGGCATGAAGTTCTCTACAAACTATTTCTTTTACAAATGCCTAAAGTAAATACATCACTTTTTATATTTCAAAGTTTGATTCCATACCCAAAATGACAAATTAGGAACCAGAGGTGTTTTAAATGCATTATAAGATGCGCACCTCGTAGAAAACCGCAGTTAGTATATAGTACTGTTTTACCAAAATAAAATATATATCCAGAATTCAGGTGCCGTCATTTAATTATATAAATTTTCAGTTTCACAACATTTGTTGTTTCCTAAGCCTTACACCGTGTAAAAAAGTTTGTAGGATTTGATGGCGCGCAATTAGACGGTTTAATTAGGTGAACAAAGTTTCTGTGCATACGTTTTCGAACATTGCTCTTTTTAAGGAGTATCCAGATATGAAAACAATTGGATGGTTGCAATTCTGTTTGTTATTTTATGACTCGTGACTTTCTATTGAAAGTGCAAAGCAACAAGGCCGTTTTTCGAACTTTTAATTGCGTGTAGGCTCCCGTTTTTCTAGAAACAGCATGAAAACTTTAGGAGAAGTTAAATGTCTGTCATCGAATTGCAATATATCTTTGGCATCACGCAGTGTACAAGGCGTCTGATCAGCTCCAGGTGCACAAGTTTAGTTCACCTCGACGTCGCTCCTAGATACCCCACAGGCTCAGAGTTTATGGACGGTGGCGGCTGCATTCATTTGTGTTAACACAGCCCCTGACTTGTTGCGAAATGTCGTAAATGGTCCACTTCCTAATTAATGAACGCGCAGTAGATGACAAGGCAGCCATAAATATTAATATGCGGAACTAGATTGCTCCCGAACCTCGCAAACATCACGCTGTTATTATCTCTTAGGTATTATGTTTATGGTATTTTATTTATATTTGGTTAGAGATGGCTCTCCTGCGGTTAAAATCATGATCAGCCCTCCGTCAAAGCGAAGTTGTCGTGAAGCCGGCAAAAGTTTTGACAGTTAAATGTGCTTTTGCACTGAATGTGTACCTACTGACTTGGTCACCACTATGTAATAGGTTTTCAATGGCCGAGCAGTTCTCATTAGAGTACCGAAACCTCCCACTTGGTGGGGCAAGGCGAAATGTTCGCGATCTTGTTAAAATTGCAATAAAGTTTAGGAATGCAATAAATAGGCTCGACGAATTCGCTATTATAATTCAGCTTTTATTGCTGATATCGTATTTAGCACAGAGTTCCAGTTGAACCCGTCTGTTCGAGGTATTGAAGTCTTTACCAATGATTGTATCGCTGTTGGGATGAACAGCCCGGCTTAGGCTGGGAGTCCTGTACTTATTAACGCGATAGTGTTATTAGGCTCATTTTTCGCTCTTGCCGTACCCGCTGGCCGTTAGCTATCAGCCGTGCTCATCAAGTGTCCACAGAAAAACGTCACCACTGTCAACCGAAAACTAAGATTGAGGTAGCCAGGCGCAAACGTTAACTGGAAGGTGGGAAGCCGGGCAATATTGGTACGGCGTATGTCCTGACAGAAATTCGCGCGGGGATTAATTAAGTGTCGCGTCCGCAAAATAACTTCATTCTCGGCCGTTGGTGCATGCGCCAATGAGCCACTGTTGACGTGATAACGTTACCGAGATGATTCGGCGACTTTCCGTAAAGGCTGTCTGCTGTTAGCCGTGCTCATGAAGCGACTACGGAAGACAGTGTTTCCGTCAACGGGGTAGCACATCTGCATACCCCCCAAAATTTGAGCCAATCCACCCTGCAAATGTGGTTAGAAAAAAAAGCTGTAAACGGCACCCACAAGGATTCTCCACGCGACTTCGCTTAAATTCACGCACAAGGCTCTACAATTAGTGAAACCAGAGAAAAATGAAATGCACTTAACCACAACCTATATTACTTCAAAGAGATATTCTTTGCAAACGTTAAATGAATGTATGATGCATGAACGGTGGTTGGTTCAGTTGTGTTTGTGTAGCACATGAATGGAAACTCCTTTTTTGATAAAATGAAAGGAAGCTCAAACCCGCTGTTACACGATGTCACTCTTCTCCTCTCTGCCGCCGCCGACGGAGGCGACGAGATCGGCGGCAAAGACACAGGCGCAGGTGAAGGTCGAGGAGGGGAACTACTTTTATTCGGATTTCTTAACGGCCCAGAGGGCGGCGCTCGGGAGGGGTTACTTCATTGGAGCCCAAATGCAGTCAGCTCTGCCAGTGCCCTGTCCACCAGCTAAATCTGGGTAGGCAGAGAGGGACTAGACAGTAGCCTCTACCGTTGTTATTGTTGGGTAGTTGACGGGAAGAGAGGAGGGTGTTCAGGGCTAACGTCGTACACCCCTATTACATGGTGGAGTGTTCCTACTTCTGAGGAACATTTTCGTGCAGCGTCGTAGTGATTCGGGTACATTAGGTGAAGACGCATCGGGTGTCGGAAGGAGACGCATTGTATGAGCCGTAGGGTACATTGTTCTCTTGAAAGGTCCGGGTAAGACGAAAGTGGAGTCTGTCTCTGAGTTTGATAATCCTGGTTTATGTTACTGAACGTGGCAAGTGGTTGACTGTCTTTATGTCGCTCTATAGCCTGGGGGATAAAAGCGATGGCTTGTTGGTGGGCGTATTCTTTGGCCTCCATGGAATCGTGAGCGGGCGTCCAGATGGGCTGAATGGAATCGATTGGAGAGTGGGTCTTTAGCACACCAAGTGCATCTTGGAAAACTCATTCCGAATAATAATTCCGCTTGGCTTCTTGGAAATTGGTGAATACCTTCCGAACACCTGGTTGAGCGAGAGCCAAACGATGGCTGCCTCGTCTGCTGCCGTCATGTCTTGGGTATTGAGTGAGCCACACGCAAGGCGGTTGGTTTATGGAGGTAGCCACGATGATGGCGTATTGCTACCCTCGATTTTGCTAGGCGTCTAAGTAGATAACTGCATGATCCTGCATGCAAGAGTCCGGGAGAACATCACGCGGGTGTGACATTATGTGCTGCCCAGCGAATCTGGTAAATGATGCGGCGACCCAGTGCAGGTCTGCTCAATCGGAGCTTCAATTTAGAAAGATGGCCTCTATCAACTATTCCACCGTGTTGTGGAGCCCCATCCAACGCACCCTCTTCGTGGACGAACTCATGGGAAGACAAATAGCCTGCTAAACCGCCTTTCTAATCACTATAACAAGCGTCTTTATGTCGTCCTTGCATGTAAGATGACAGGGAAGTAACGTAAGTGACTCTAAGAGGACAAAATCTTGAATTTATCGAACGTTATTAGATTGCGTGAGGCCTCACTTTTTGGTGGCAACTCGTGGGGTCATGTGTATCATTTAATTGATGCTGTGTTTGTGGCGGTGCAAGGATCGTCACTCATTGTGTTGGCATGGACATGTACGCCCAGGATCTTCATACTGGGGCTTGGAATGATTGCCTGGCCACCAATGTGTATTTCAATGCCCTCCATGATGTGGCATTTGGCGTGAGGGCGGACGACAAGGATCTGCGATATTTGTGGCGAACACTGGAGGCCACAGGCTTTAGTACACTGGCGTATTAGAAGTGACATGTCATGTGTTGGTGTGAGCTTTCTTGTAATTTTTGTAACTCCTTGCGCATGCGCAAGGTGCGTACACGGCCGCTACGCGTGCCGTAGGTGGAGAGCACAGCGGCGGGAGAGGTCATATGACTCTGTTACGTGGCATTCAGAGAGAATGCAGGGGGTAAACCCGCAGACCTGCTTGGTGATTGCACCACCTGTCTTCCCCATCTCCGCGTGAGCTCGTAGCTCAATGGTAACATAATGGGGCTCTCGCTTTGTTACTCTATGATTTCTAGGTAATATTCCTGGCAGCGCCAGTAACTTTTATTTGTTCGCGGGAGTTTTCTGTTGACACCCACGTTCGCAGAAAAACCTATTCGGGGGTAGAGGTAAAAAGCTTTGCTTTAAAATGACTTCGTGCCTGGAGCTGTAATCGGGCGTAGTTGGAATGCGCAAAGAAGGCAGGCCTGTAGGCTTGCCGACAATGATACTGTGCGCAGAAGACAGAAAGGATACGTGGTGTCGTCAATTGCCTCGTCAGCGCATTGAACCTCCTTCTCCCACACAAAGTAGTTGTCGCTAGTTTCGTTGGGTTAAACTTCAATGCTCGGAGAGCATTATCGGCGATTATAAACACCTTAGTTCAAAGCTATGCCGTGACAACGAGGTAACGCTATCGCGTCTTCCATCTTAAGACCTAAACTTTGATGTACCCTGCAAATTCATTCTTCACTTCATTCACCGGCGCTTGATATTGGGCATAACAATTGGAATCACTTTCGTGCTCTGTCCGATTAGAAGATAATTCTTTTACGGTCGGGGCGTGTTATCGACCCCCTGCTGCCGATAGTTGTTCATTACAACTTCTACATACAAGTATTTTCGAGATTTCCAGGCAAATCTTTCTTGCTGGAGACTTCAATCTGCCAGGTATGGTTTGGAATGACAGTGTATGCAGGTGCAAAACTGGTAGCCACGTTCACAGCGAGATGATAAATATCGTTAATAGTTTTGGTCTTTACCAGTATGTGCATCATCCAAACCGAAACGGCAACATCGTCGACTTTATGTCCACTTTTGTCACTTCCGTGGATAACGTTCCGGGCATAAGTGATTACACAGTTCTCGTCCCGGCTACCAAGTTTGACAAGAACGAGGCAAAGAATAAACCTATAAATAAGGTGTTTATTGAACCGGTGATTACACTGGGATGTCACTGCCATATTCCAATAACCTGCCTTGGTTCGAATGATTTGCCAAATATTCTACCACAGAAAAATTGCGCTGTGCTTTAAAAGCAAAGTAATAAAACAGATATTTACATATAAAGTATCCATTCTCGTTTGGCAAAAGGGCGCAATGAGCTTTGAGTTACCTCACTCATATTATAATTCTTTAAAGGCAGGCCATGAGTATAGCGCAGCTGTAAAATAACGAAGACAAAAATAACTTCCACGGGTTATGCATCTTATCTCGTGGATACAAATTTATCACAAAAACACGAAGGTTGTGGGTCGCCAACTAAAGGTATTTAATAAGATGTAATATAATTAAGAAGTGTTTTGTCAAATTCGGAAAAGGCGAACTGCCTCAATGAATATTTCCACTCTCTGTTCTCGCAAAAAACTCAGGAACATTCTGATGTGACATGTGCTTATCCCGTACGCAAAATGCAGCCTATTTAGCTTAGCGTGAGCGGCATTCAAGCCTTTCTAAGAAATCTCGACGAAACGCAATCAAACGGCCCTAACGGCATTCCTCTGCGTATTCACGAATCCTATTTTTATGTATCTTGAGCTGTTGGAGACCGTGCTGCTGAGCTCCTCCCTGGAAGATCAAATCTTGGCCGTCCAACTGGCTGATGACGCTGCCAGATACGAAGAGCTGACTAGGAATCACAAATTGCAAACTGAATAAATTTACTCTCCCTCTGTTACTTAAATTACTCGAAGTCTTTGTATACTGGTGTCTTACCAGACAACTGGAAGATGGCACACATTGTACCGATCCACAAAGATGGATCCAAAAAGGAAGATATCAGTTGCAGATGGATCTCCGTAACATCAATTTGCTGTAACATACTTGCGCATATCTTGTGCGAGGAAATAATGTGACACACAACCCAGCGCAAATTGATAATGGAAAACCAGCACGGATTCCGTGAGGGCTATGCTGTACGACGCATGTTACTGAATTTTATCATGATTTATCAACTAACATCGAAGAAAGTGGGCAGATTACTGCATTTATGTGTATTTTCTTAAAGTTTTTTTTCGATTTCGCATGCTCCCCTTTTGCAAATACTTCCTGTAGGGGTCC
Source organism: Haemaphysalis longicornis (assembly GCA_013339765.2). Lineage (NCBI taxonomy): Eukaryota > Metazoa > Arthropoda > Arachnida > Ixodida > Ixodidae > Haemaphysalis > Haemaphysalis longicornis. Next base: position 41,294 of record JABSTR010003803.1, on the reverse strand, counting down.
CTTGTATATTCAAGGTGCTGGTATTGGCGGCACAGCGTACCCCGAGCCCCATACCTACGCTGTTTCGTACCATGGCTAGGGGTTTTAAAGGAAGGGTAGAAAGCACAAACACGGACCGTCGAAGCCGTGGTCATGCCCCGGTGACCTGGCTTCCTCTCTGCTTACCAGCCAGTGATCGAAGGAAGTACCCCCGAACAAAGAAAGTAACCCCGTCTCCTGCTTTTTTTATGCTGTATAAAAACTTTTATCTACCCTAACGCCTAAAAATCATACTCGATTCTTATAAAGGGGCCTGCACCGAAGCCTCGTTTCCTCAACTTCCAACCACAGCCTTCCAAAGCCTGACAACTACTTTCATTTCCTGATCAAAGAACCGCTTCAAGCAGCCCGCTCTGTTGCTTCAGAGTCAGTATTTTGATCTCAAAATATCTTAAAGGAATAATTGCGAAGACATATCATGCAAAAAACAACAAACAGGTGAATTTTTTGTTAAGGTGAAAAACACACAGCAGGAGATGATGTTTGGACAGACTAAAATGATCAGTCTGGATATCACGGTCACAACCTGCGGCAGCCTCAACAGCTCGCAGGCCGTCATCTCTGAGCCAGATCAGCTAACTGAAATGGATGACGATATTCTGGAAGGATTAAAGGATCAGGGCACCACAGCTGTGTGTCGCATCGCGATGCGTGTAGATAGCAAAGTAATACCCACCAAACATATTGTGGCGAGGAGACGAAGAAGAGGAAGAGGTTTGGTGCGTGGTGCGTGGCTTTGCTTGCTGCTGTAATGAACGACATCATGTAAATGTATCACTTCGCATTCAACCATTGTTCCTGTCATTCGTCCTGCCTCCACCTAACATTTTGTTGAGGTGCGGGATACGTATTCATACCAATATCAAGCATTGCCCGCCTCCTTTTCTGATGCGTTTTCATGAGGGCTCCTTGATTGCGTCGGCTTGCCCCGGCCACGGATCTTCATGGACAGGTGCACATCCGCAGCCGATGATCCGCCGCGACCAGCTGAGAAGTAACCCACCCTTACCAGAAATTATGACGAGGTCACTCCCCCAGCCAGTACACCAGCGCATTTGGAAGGGCGCTGGGCGTTTCAGTTGCATGACGGGCCTCCCTGTTTGCGGGTCGTGGTTCATCGTGCTCATCCCCTTTATCCGTGGCGGCATAAACTGCCTCACCCTTTATAATCAGGTCATTTTATATGCGGAGCATCTCTTGCTCGGGGGGATGTCACTTGTCTGTGCCCCGTCCGCAGCGTCTCTGAAGATGATTGTGCAGGATGCCCCTGGGGATTGGCCAACCAAAAAATTCCATCACGAGATAGCTTCACGTTCAACCACCGTCGTCATCTTCCCGTAGGGCACCGCTGAAGAAGAAGAAGGAGAAGACAAGGCTGCGAAGAGGAGGGCATGTACGTTGCTCTCAGCGGGTGCACCAACGTCAACAAACTTTACCTCTCCAACCCTTAGATACTAAGCATCTCTTGCTCGGGGGCATGTCACTTGTCTGTGCCCTGTCCGCAGTGCCTCTTATGATGATTGTGGCAGGATGCCCCTAGGGATTGGTCAAACAAAGAATCCATCACGAGATTGCTTCGCGTTCAACCCATGTCGTCAACTTCCCGTAGGGGAACCGCTGAAGAAGAAGAAGGACAAGACAAAGGGGTGAGGAGGAGGGCGTGTACGCTGCTAATTCATCACGAGATAGCGTCGCGTTCAACCACCGTCGTCATCTTCGCGTAGGAGAGCCGCTGAAGAAGAAGAAGCAGAAGACAAAGCTGCGAAGAGGAGGGCGTGTACGGGGCTCTCAGCCGGTGCACCAACGTCAACAACCTTTACCTCACCAACTTTGACGGATACTACCGAATCTCCAACAGAGACGAAAGCATCGACAAGAACATGGTTGACGAGTTTAGGCGCCTCGAGAACTAGCGCCTACTCACTGTCACAAAACAGTACTTGCGTGCCTTTACCACCGGAGTGGACCCGGACGCAAAATTCCCTCTGGCGCTACTAAACAACAGATTACTCATCATAACGGCAACACAATGGAACCACACCAAACCCCCATGATGCTTCGCCTCCTCATCAGGGTTCCCCTTGGGAAAATAGTGTAATTTTTTTCATTCCACGTAGTCGCCAATCCACAACGACCTCGACCGAGATGGTCGACGTGTCGACGAGGGGGCTATGTCACGAAGAGAAGACGAAGAGGACAAAGTTGAGTGCGTGTTGCGAGGCTTTGCTTTGTGCTGTAATGGACGACATCATGTAAATATGTGGCTTCGCCTTCAACCATTGTTCCTGCTATTCGTTCTGCATCACGTAACGCGCATACACATAATCTGGGAGCGATGACGGTTCATTGTCAGGATAATATTGTCACAAGAAGACGAAGACCGGCGCAATAGGGCATGCCGCTGTGGTCCCGACTATGAGCGACGAAGGAGCTGTTTCCGAGCGTTCGTCCTGGCGGCACACTTCACACACAGCTTCTTCGTCTTTCATAATCGAGGCTACAGCGGCATGCCCTACTGTGCCCTTCTTCGTCTCCTCGTGACATAGTAGTTACCCTGACATTCAACCGCTCATCGTTCCCAGATTATGTATAAGCAGGCTTCATAGTGCGTTTTATTCTTCCTTGCACACTGAAAATGCGCCGGCGCCTCAATTGCCAGTTGTTCGGGCATCGCAGCAGCCCTTGCCGCGGCAAAACTACGGCTGCAAAATGCGGCGCTAAGACCAATCCAACGACTACAGCGTCTCCACCACTCTCATTCTACTAACTGCCGTGGTCCGCATGCTGCATACTCCCGCAACAGCGATGACAAATTAATGATAAATACACAGTTTTCGAATCCCGATCCGACTCTGTGTGTGTAAGCAGACCAGTGGGGTATGGCTCTGTCTGCCTGTTCGTGTACTGCTCAACAACTGAAGTTGCTAGCCGGGTTCAGAGCTGCCCAGCTGCCCGGCCACTGTAAAGGGGACAACTGGGGATTGGGAGATAGGTCGGTTGCGTCGTAGCCTACTCATGGGATAGGATAAAGGGTACCTCTTTGGGGGCAAAACTAGCACTGTGTTGAAAGGTCAATGTGAAAATAACACAGAACATTTCTTTTGCAGACGCGCGAAAAATGCTTGCTTCTCTGCCCAGGGGAGGTAAGCCAATGCAGCTTGGTAGGAGGCGGAGTGGCAACTTGCTTTGGCAGGGACCCCGTACCATGTGTCCGACGTGCCCCGCCACTGCTTCCCAGGGTTGCCTCAGGCAGCCCGTCCCGTCACCTAACCTCAGTCTTATGCTGCAGCAGCTACGCTGGGAGCCGTGTCGGTTGGGAGGGGTACTGCATCCGCCGTTTCCTCTCTACAGGACCAAAACACAAGTGAGGGCTCCGAAGTGATGGAGACGGAGGAAGCCAAGGCAACGCCCACCTCCGTCGCACTGCCTGTGCCTTCCTTGGCGCTCCGGACGCTGTCGGCACAGCGGGTCCGGGCAAAGTTCACGCAAAAGGGCGTGCGCTCCAAGTAGCTCGGTGAATTGGTACTCACAAGACGTCGGACGACGACATGGACGTCGCCCCATTCTTGACTGCGTCGCAACGCAAGAGACCAGTTCCGATGTTCAAGACCCCACCATAGGCCAAAAACGTAGAATAACTGCCAGGAAGCACAGCGTATTTACATGAACATTCCAGTAGTTCTTGCACTAAATAACTGCAAGCGAGAAGGTTCAGTGGAACGGCAGCGGCCACTTTTAAAATTACATTAGATTACATTACATTACAGATATTACATTCCAATCAGCGAAGTGTCATGTGTCTCCAAGAAACACATCTAAACACCAAACAGACAAGTTAATAAAACCCTAAATATTCACCGGGAAATTTATAAAGCACAGTGGTGGTAGTGGTACATCATCAGGTGTTGTGGTTATCATTGCCCGAGAATCTTTGTGGTGTCAGATTATCCATTTGCACACTGTCCTTTAGACAGCCCCATTCGAGCCATAAACTTCAATATGCTTATAAGGGTATGCTCTCTGTACATGCCTTCTGACTTCAAGCTCTCCGGCTCAGATTTCCAGAGCTCTGTAGATACCCTAACTGAGCCTGTTATTTTTATAAGCAAACTCAATGCACATAACTCTCTTTGGGGCTCTGCTTACACGGAAGCCCGATGTCTCCTTATTGGGAAGTTCCTAACATCGCCGCGAGTATGCGTTTTTGACTAGAAACTGCCTACTTGCAATAATGTAAGACACAGCACATACATCTCGACTTGGTTACTGGTTCCACAGTTCTCTCCCCTTGTATTGAGTGGTACGTACGCACAGATCCCCATTGTAGTGATGAATTCCCAACCTGGCTAACATTTATAGGTAAAGGCCCAAGGAGTCCATCTTCCCCTAAGACGATGAAGGAAGCAAGAGCAATCTGGAATACATTCACAGAGACATCTAAACTACACTACACATCCATTAGACATATACACGTGGAAGACGCAAACCAATTCCTTTCGGCGAACGTCCTCGAAGCCACCAAAAGGTCCATTTCCCACGCCTCTGGTGCCCCGCGCAACTAAAGGAGGACGTGGTAGAATGAGGACTCTAGGCGGGCGCGACAGCCCCAGAACAAGGCGGGTGGTATGATTCGTCGCTACCCCAGATTGCAGAACCTCATCTGCTTCAAAAGGCATAAGTACTTGGTTGGCCTGTGCACAGTCTGGCGAAATGGAAGAGTACGCACTCTTTCTTGAAACTTATGTAGGCATACACAGACACACGCAAAGCTTGAACCCGAATATGTAAACACACAGGACAACAAACCTGCATCCTTGTCCTGCTCAGTACCAGAGGGGACACACTCAAAGACCAAGCTAACACACTCACACAACTATTCCAAAACGTGTTCAATTCTTCTCGTTACACAACCACCTTTATAAAACATAAAACAACCATTTAAAAGAAGGTCTATCGTGATATTAAAAATCTAACAACTGTTTATCTCCTCTTTTTCATTTTGAGAGCGCAAGATGTCCCTCAGTACTTCTAAGCTTTCAGCTCCAAGCGCAGACAATATTACTAAACTATTATACAACACTTACAGGCAGATGCACTTCAAACACTTTCACCTATACAAAAAATTACGCCCACCTCCCCTCGCGGGAATCCTGGGGTGATGCGACGCTGAAGGGGGTTCCATTGGCGTTTCCGTTGGGTCGATTAGTCGAATTGCGTGAAACGCGTAGTTAACGTTCATTGACTTTCCGTCACATCGTTGGGTTCCCGCGAGGGGAGGTGGGCGTAATTTTCACTTTTGACCATGCATAGATGCAAATGAAAGTCGTTTAGGCGTTGTTTAGGAGGTACGGTCGCATCAAGCAATCATCGGGTACGGCAAGAGAGCAAGCGCAAGCGCAAGCGCGGACGACGGTCGACTGAGACCAGAGGGAGCGCCCGAAGGAGAGGAGACCTCATGCGCACTGTGCGGCGCCGCGCGCAGCGCGACCGCAGATGTTGGGAGAGAGTGTTCGCTATCTTAGAGATTAGAGGAGGCGAGCGGAGGAGAGACGCAGCTGTGCGGACGCGGACGAAGGACGCACACAGGACAGGGTCGCCGGCAAGAGAAGCTTCCCTCAGCGTCGCATCTAAAAGTATGGCCCTCGATAAGCCTTCCAATGTCTAAAAGGAGGCTATAGTAGTGACGTTCCTAAAGGATGGCAGGAATCCTTCATTTCCGGCTAGCTAGAACGTGGCTGCACAAGCTTTTAGGCAACATGATAAACCGCAGGCTTGTGCACTTTCTCGAGTACAACTGTCTTCTCGAAACCTACCAGGCAGGCATAGGGGCGGTGTGATCCACCAACGATGTACTTGTCGTGTTGAAATCGTACGCACAAGGTGCCTTCATTCATAAACAGCTATGTAATAAAATCTTTGATATGAAAAAGGCGTACGACACGGCCTGTGGATGCGGCACGTTGAGTAACCTAAGTTAATTTGGTATTTCAGGCAACATGCTAAACACCCATTCTATCTACACGCCGGAACGAACGTTCCGTGCAAAAAGTAGTATTGCAGTTTATAATGCGTATCTCAAGAAAATTGGGCGCCTGAAGGCGTTGTTTTGTACTGCACACAATATGTAGTTCAGGTGAACCCGCCTCGTAAGACATTGCCACCACTCATTTCCTGTCTTGAGCATCTAAACGACATACAAGTATCTTTTAAATATTGTAATATGTCAATCTTACCGTCAAGCCCGAAAAATGTACTCCTGTTGTATTCAACCGTATGCGCGGAATTCATCTCGAACAGAGCATTAATCTAAACGGCTTGTCAATATTGTTAAAAAAGGACAAGGTGTTAGGCATTTTGTCGATAACAGAGTGAGATTCATCCCACACCTAAAACAACCTAAATAAAAATGCCTAAAAACAATCACCATTCCTAAAGTCCCCTCACAACAATCCTATGGTGCATACAACATCTTCCTTTGCGTCTCTAAACTGCCTTGATAGGGTCCCGGCTGGACTATAGCAGTACCATCTATGCGACAGCATAAAAACTGCACTGAAAATGCTCGTCAAGAGCTGCATCTGGGCCTTCGCCCTTCATGCGGTGCTTTCCGCTCTAGCACTGCCGAGAGTCTGAGTGTAGAGTTTCACAAATGGTTCCTAGTGCACCAGAGGGCGTATGTTGGCTTGCGTAATGCACCTAGAACTGTGTCTCTTACCAAAAAATGCTGTTTTTCAATCATTAAGAACACATCAAAATTACAACTCTTAAAACAGGCCAGATATTTATTTATCTTTTAGCGTAGGGGAACAAGCTTCTGAGTTGAAGGTCCCCCCTTTCAGGCACAGGCAACACACCTATTGATAATTTGATTCCGCCATGGAATCTGTGCCCTATATCACGCGACCTGTCATTCACACAAGTAGAAAAAAATAGGATACGCAAGAGTGCAATTTTTCAGCACTTCTAGTTCGAGTACGACGCGACAGTGACGGGTGAAAACTGCTTGCACTATCTGTTGTGCGGCGCACGGACCAAATGTAGTGTCGCTAAAAGAATAATGTTTCATAACAGTGTTCACAAGGCAGAAGGGTACAGAATAGCACTCGTTACAAATCACATCATCCAAAGTACAATTCCCTAGTATATCGTGTCCACACATTCAATAAGCGTTGTGTTGTGCAGGCACTGTGATTAGGAGTGCATTCAAAAAACTATATTTTCAATTTTTTTTTAAACGCTCATATCACTGAAAATGCCTGGAATGTATAAATAACTATATGTTGGCTTCCAGGGCACTGCGGAATCAATGAAGATAGGGCTGCTTATCACATGGCTGCAGCTGCTGCTCTCATTATAAAGTCGACAAAACAACAGCTTCTCACAACAACCCAAAGACACGCATCAGACAACAGCTCCGTGATACATATAATTCACACTGGAGTCAACAGAGAACAAAGTACACGTAATAAAACCACAATTAGGACGCTACACCAGGGACTCACACAACAGAGACACTGAAGTCGCATAGCTAGGCTGCGGATGGGCACCACACACGTGTGACGCATTTCCACCTGCTCACTGGATCATCAAGCCCCCTTGTAGCAGGTGTGAGAATGGCCTATCCCTAGTTCATATCCTAATCACATGAAAGCCACTCGACCCTACACGACATAAACATTTTCCTGATCTATAACAGCAATAGATCCCGCTACAACCATCATACATTTTAGCCGACAACCCCATGTTTTCAATTAAGCGAGTTCTTGAGTTTTTAATCGACGTCAAATTTTTATAGCTCCTTATATATCATGCATAATGAGCCTAGCCGAATACACAGCCATCTTCATTTTATTTTGTTTCATTCGCTTTTAGTTTTACTCGCAGGGTTTAGTATTTATAGTTACATCAACCATTAAAACGCCCGTCCTTTGATGATATGTGCCCTGGTTGGACGTGCGCCATTAAACACGAACCATCATCATCATCATTTTGGAAAATATAATTTCCTTACTTTGAACCTAATGCCACAATGTGGATCAAAACTCATTTACGGCATCGTCGCCAGTGCGTTGCTTTTAATATAAAAGCACCGCATATATTGACGCCACATCAGATACGCCACAGGGCTGTGGTTCAGCCCCTCGTTGTTTTTATTTAGATGAATGGTATTTCTGTCAATATATCATCACCCTTTACGTTTTTACTGATCATTTTATTATATGCTGGAAAATTAGGAGTGAGCAAGACGCCTCCCAACTTTAAAACGACTTGCTGTTGATTCGTGACGGGTGTACAACGTGAAAAATGCTTTTGAATATTGATAAGTGTAGTAGCGTTTACTTTAAGAAAAACAATCTAGTACAGGTGTTGTATAAATGGTGCACCAGTTAAAACGAAGACAACTCGAGAAATCCTAGGTGTTTTATTTTCCGTGTAGTGTTCATATAATACGTACCCTTTTTTAAACTTTTCTAGGCCAATCCTAAGCCTTCTCGACCACAAACGACTGAAATAACAGGATTTTCCTGTCAATGTCACAAAAATATTTTATAATAATGAGAAACGAAAGGTGTTTTTTAGCTTTCGGGCATACAACATTTCAGCCTCACCCCGGACGTAACCATTGTACATGCAGTTATCTGACGTATGCAGTTCCGGCTTGGCCCACCAAATTTTGATAACGACTATAAAGGGTAATTACGTTGTTACAAAAACTGCGATAGAGTAGAACGTTTTTTGGGTAACCTTAGATGGTCGCATTAGCGACTTCATGAATGTGCGTATTTGACGCGCGTACGAACAGTTTCAAAAAAGTTGCAGGGAACATTCACGTTTAGGTGTTGTGTTAAGATGAACTGCGCGATAGCGTTACTTAGATGCCGACGAAACATTTAGAAACAGATGTTGCTGCATTTCCAACCTGTGTTTTCAAGAAGTGTTCAGTGAAGGAAGCAAAACTAGCGACATTAATTTTTATTTGACGGGGCGCAGGAAGGACCGAGGCCACCTGCGCTCGTGTAGCCCAAGAAGCCGGTGTGAAAGTAGCATCTGCAGGGTGTTCTTCGAGAGGGCGGCAGTGCCAGTGTTTGAAAGTTGCACTGGCAAGACTAAACTCTCTCGCATTTTTTTCTAAGTGAAACGGGGCACAGAGAAGTCTTTTAGTGTGTAAAATGTGCTGGGAGTTTAAGAGAAGGTTGCAAACAGATAGTAAGGAGCTTAAGGGTTGAGCCCGAATTGCAATGCTTCAGACTACTGGCTCTACTGGCTCTCTCTGAGTAAGCTCACGCTTATATGGTAACGAGGGTTTCAGGAATGCTTCTCATATATTGACTGAATTAAAGCGTGCAACGTTTCACTTGTAATTCTGCGTGCATATATTTAAATATCACCATGTTGCGCTGAAGAATTTGTAAGTTTTTTGATTAATAGCAGTTTTCAATATTATGTTCATGCATTTACTACTTAAACATCTTGGCCCATCCAGACTTGTCAATAAATCTGTTGGTTCGTATCCTACCGGTTGGTTCCTACCTGTCGTATCCTACCTGTATTCGTATCTGTTGGTTCGTATCCAAGCTTGCGATTCTTCACCGAGGACATCCTATTTGGCATGAGGAAGGATGATCCGTATACGCGTGATGATTGTCAGTTGCGGCGTGAAGTTCGTTTTCGTGCGCGGGAGTCAACGCTATGTCGACTGTCATCATCGTAGACTGAAGAATGGTTTGATTGATTGTAGGGGTTAACGCGCCGACGCAATGCAGGCGATGAGATGGGTCGTAGTGGAGGGTTCCGGAATAATTTTGACAACCTGGTATCTTGAGCGTGCGCCGAAATCGTGTACACACGGGGGTTTTTGTTTTTCGGCCCCATCAGAAAATCGGGCGCCGCAGACGGGAATCAGCAGCTGAACGCCTTGTCCACTGAGCCACTAATAGCCTTTTGAGAGTGCGCAATGCTCTTAAGCTGATATTCGGTAGTTCTAATAGGCGGGTACCCGAGCGAGAAGTGCGAGGTTGAGGTATACCATGTATGCTGTCCCCGTGATGGTCTTAATTAGGTTTCATTCGGTGCAGCTAAAGTCGTGGAATGGCAGGTATGATAAGTGTCTGCATAAGTGTCGTCATTTTTGTCTCTCCTTATAGATCTTTCCTTAGTTAGGTGCATTACATTGTGGTCCAAATTGGTCAACAATTTACATTCCTCGGCCATTGTGAGATCACGTCTGGCGGTTCTCGGTAATTTCATGCAAATTTTTACGTGACCACCCTCTCGGACAATATCCTGACGAATTGTGGAGTCATTTTTAAAATTTTCCGCATGGTGCCATTTATCGTTTTCCCAACGGAGCTTGCAGTATGAAGAAACAACAGCGCAAAAGACAGGATGAAGAAAGACTGCAAACCAGAGGCGCGGCACAGGTAAGAGGGCCGAGAGAAATTTCAAAAGAAATCTAGAAATTGTCCGTTACATGCGCTGTGCCTAGTTTCATTTCTTACCACACCGTTTCGTTAGTTTGTGACCTTAATATAGGCGTTCCTAGCTTTTCAGTGCTTGGCGTAATGTGTCTTCAAGATTAGGGTTAATCTTCAAGATTAGCATTTAAAATTGGGGTTAATGTTTCGGCAATGTTTCTGAAAGCTTTCTCCCTTTCTTAGTCAAGTGAAAAAAAGTTGGCGCCCCATAAGTTCCCTTGGCAGGGGAACTTTGGGGTGATGGAGGAAGTTGCAGCGCGGCTCGGCACCGTATCTGCAAAGAATGCGACTGCAGATGCGGTGTACAACACACTCTACTGTGCAGGCGCGGCCCCGGCTGAAATCACGTGTCATTACTTTCGTCTCGGCTGCAGCACAGAGTTTCTTAGTAAGTATACTAGAGAGGAAACTGCGCCAGGGAATCCATGTCGTCGTGAGGGTTCATGGGAAGACCCTCCTTTTTTGTCTGGGACTTGCCATTACAATTGCATTCATAAGCAGTTTTTAGGATTCGCTTTCTTCAGTATGCTTAACACATCTACGAACTACGAGAAGGCGGAATTCTTTCTGTTCTGCGGTAGCCGTGCTCAGTGAAGCAGCAGGCAAAGATTTTTCACACCTGACATTATTCCTGCCGAAGTAGAAAAACGTATGAGTGAGCGGGTTATATGCCGCTGCGAAATTTGTGTAGTCTACGAAAAAGAGATACAAAACGTACTTTGAGGAAGAGAAGATAAGACAGATACGGGCGCCTGTATCCGTGCTATCTTTTTATCGTAAACGATTGTTTAGCGCCCCGTCAGCCATGTTTTCATTTTTCTTGTTAAACTATCTGACGGTCGGTGCACCGGTTCAGCACGAAGGCGACGTTTTCTTAGGCATTCTCAAAACTAATAAAAAGTCGCCCGCCCGCATCTTCCCACGGGGGAAACTCGAGTAAATGCGTCCCATAGGGGTGGTTGTCAGCAGCTCGACGTTCAAGAAAGGAAGCTGCTTCTCGGCCACGAAGTTCCAGATCAGCAGCTCGGCGTTGCCGTTTCGCAGCAGCTTCTCGAGCACGCAGTTCAGGATCAGCAGCGCGCTTCAAACGCTTGTGTTCAGCGTCGTATGCTCTTCTCTTCGCAGCCTTGTCTTCTGCTGTTAATGGTGGGGTAACGTTGCCTTCAACAAGTAGAGTGACGCTGCTGTTGCATTGTGTCGCACTACTTGTTAACGGTACTGTTGCTTCCATCACTTATACTTAACCTGGAGCCAAACAACAGGCAAGCAAAGACGCACTTGACTGAAGTTCGAACGCGCGCTCCGCCGCTTATATGCACTGCGCGCGCTGTCGAGGGAGGGGAGTATCGGGGAGAGACGCGCATGCCCGCACTTCCGTACACAAGCGCGCAACCTTTCCACGCCCCCCACCACGCTGTTGTCACGCAGCTGTCACGCCGCTAGCACGCCGCTATCACGTGTACACCTGCCGCTGTTGCTGCTGAGCGCGACGGAGCGCACGGGGTAACTACTGCGCATGCGCGCGCAGACGCGTTCCCCCCGCACCGCGCAGCTGTTGTTGGCGCACGGAGCTACGGCGCATGCGCGCGCAGACGCGCTCCTGCCTCACCGCCGCAGCTGTTGTTGAGAGCGAGGGGGGAGGGTACGGGGGAGAGGCGCGCACCTGCGCCTCGACGTGACGTCATGAGGCGGCACTGCGCCTCGACGGACGCCATGGACGGAGGAGTTGGCGAGCCTAAGAAATGCTCCGCATTTAAAACAATAGTCTCTAATGACTCCCCTCCCCCACCCCAATATTACCATTGCTTGCAATACCACCTTCGTGGCAAAATGGTTTACTTCTTTTTTCTTTAGTTTAAAACAGCCTCCTTATTTGATACTTAGATAATTGCACACTAATATGTGCGTTTTTTTGGCAATTTATTTAAATCTCCGGTCAATAAAACGCATGAATCCAAGCTAATGATGAAAGTAGGGTGAGCGCAAAATCTAATGGCGGTCCATGACGACACAGACAGCCTTGATGTGAGCCGCATAGACGCTAGCGCCAGGTTCCTGTCTACTGTATATTGTGAGAAACTCTATGGACTGCAGTAATCTTATCCTCTCTACATTTGCAGTTGCCGCTCTGCCGTATTCGAGGTACGGTGAGCGCTCTTATCTTGCTGCACCAGTAGTAGTTTCCGGTTGGCAGTGATGACTTGATGAGCAAGGCTGATAGTGGTCGGCTAGCCGGCAGGAGAAAAATAAAAAAAATGGGCCCAATAACGCTATTGCGTAAATGCGATTGTCCAGTATGGAATCCGGCACAGATATCCCTCAGTGATAACATAGAAAAAAAAATCATAACACGGAAGCAAGGTTCGTCCACAGACGTTACCAATGGCGGGAAGGTGCACCGCTATAAAAAAAGTTGAAATTGATTGATTGTGGGGTTTAAAGCGCCGCCGCAACTCTGACGATGAGGGGCGTCCTAGAGAAGCGGTCCCAAATAATTTTGGTGCGACAATTTTGAAATAATGTGCTGATTTCAATGCTAGAAAAAAATTCGACTAAAATTTTCCTGTTCAATATATAATAATAATACTGGAATTAGCAAAGATAATTGTTTACAGACGCCATAATGATTGTCACATTGAACTGAGCATTGAAATATGCTCAGGAAAATGGTCCTAGGGCTGAAATGTTTACCAATTCATTTTACGCGCCTAGGTGGCTGAGTGGCTACGGCGTTGCGCTACTGAGCACGAGTTCGCGGATTTGATTCCCGGCCGCGGCGGCCGCTTTTCTAATGGAGGCGAAAAGCAAGAAGGGCCGTGCGTGCGAGCTTTCGGCTCACGTTAAAAATTTCCAGGTGGTCAAAATATTTCAGGAGCCCTCCACTACAGCGCGCCCATCGTCTGCGTCGGTGCGTTAAACCCTACAATCAATCAAACCAACTCATTTATTGTTGAATCGATATATGAGTGGAATAGGCTGTTAAATCTACAAGTGTCTGTTGGTAATAAAAATTCTCGTTTTTTTCTTGTAACCCGCCTGCGAGAACGCTTTTGGGCGCAGCAGGTATTGGCCCCGAGGGCTGCCACTGGACAGGCCGGCGTTGTAATCGCTTTGACGTCAATTGTAGGATACGCGTTGCTACCTTGATGCGTAGTTGCTGTGCAGCGCGTAACATGTCGTTTAGGAGGCGCATTCGAAGCGTATTTTCCTGCTAATGTTCGGCGTATGAATTTAATTATCAGTGCTTGGAGAATAGTTTTACCTCATGGGGACTTTGTAACCGTATCAACTGTGGTAAGCTGCCCACAAATCACGTCAGCGTGGTGTAGTAAATTCGGACGTATGCTACCGAACCCGGTGTAAGCATAAACTGTGGCTCGGTTCCCTTAATAAACATAGCAGGCTACGTCGATCGCCAAGCTAAATTTCTAGATTTAGCTTGTCGTTCGAAAAAAATAGATGAAGCAGGAAATCATGAAGAGTTTACTGCTAACAGGAACGCTCCGCACACGTTCGCCGTGCCTGCTCACGGGCGGCGCGAACCATTGCAGGTCGCGGCAGCAACACCTTGTTGCGGATATTTTAAATCACACCGACCGGGGAAAAGGAATCCCACATTCGCAAAAGGAAATTTTAGTGTGGTGAAAAATTGTGCTAGGTAGCGTCATCAGGTGTGATTTTGAAAGCAATGCTCAAATAACGGCTGCGGTGTACGCCGACCGGCCACGGTGGTTGGCCCGGGCACTGTCGACACGTTCACGCACGGTGCGGCGAGCGGTCGAAGGATAGCGATACCTGCGCGCAAGAAAGGGTCGAGGCCGTGGCAGGTATCCTGATTATCGATCGCTTAATTGGCAGTCGCCGCGGATACAAAGTTCCACGTGCGAGAAAGGGAGTGATAGATTGGTTTAAAACTGTGTTAGGGACTGTCATTCGCGACTTTAGCGATAGCGGCGATGAAATATCTCCCGCGATGCTAAGCCTAAGTTCGCAGCATCCCACTTCGCGCATCCGAACCCGGCGGCGAGCTGTTAGACAAGACCCTCTTCAAAAACTCGCCGTGTGCATGAGTGTGGCGTTTGGGTTCCCCTAATTTCTTGTGAAGCCTCAACGCTTGGTTTATTATTTTAAATCTCCCCATTACCCCACGACCTGTTTTATCTGATACACACCCGCGCCTTATGGGAGCAGTGAGGATTTCTCGAACTTGATCCTAGGCGCAGGCTCATTGTAAACATACAAAAGCCGCGTTGCAATTATACATTTCCAGGGCGAGGCCCGAATTAAAAGTAACATAGACGTGTCTAAACCCCCCAGAAGGCGTTTAAAACTCGCGTTAATATCAGTCATAAATTGCGTACGTTGGCCCGAAAAGTAAACAATATTATCAGCCGCAAAGACTACTTAGAGGTCGTTAATAAAGTCAGGGCACAAATATAAAAAAACATTGGAGAGGAAATAGGCACCGCTTAGGCCATGCTGCAGATTGCACCACCACTTTTGTGCTTATGCGGGGAAGGAATCCGCTCATCCTTTTCACGCAGTCATTCATTTACCGGCGATGCGTGTGAACGATAAAGCCCATAAACACAGCTCGACAAACCTGATCAAATACGGGACCTCACCGCTTGCGCGGTGAGTTGCCAACTGAGTGACATGTTTCTATCGCTGTTGAAAGGTCTATTTTCTTTGCACAAAACCCCCCCTTGGTGGCTCTGTAGCAGTGGCGTTGTACTACGAGCATGAGGACGTGGGTTCGATTCCCAGCCATGGCGGCCGCTTTTCTGATGGAGACTAAAAGCAAAAACTACGTTTTGAACGTATTTTTGGAGCACGTCAATGATTCCCAGATGGTCAAAATTAATCCGGAACCCTCTACTACGACGCGCCTCATTGCCTGCGTTGCGTCGGCGTGTTAAACCGTTAACCAATCAATCAATTTTTTCACACACAGTCCCGTACTTGTCACGTAACAAGTATTTCATATTAAATTAACAGCGTACTTTTCTCAGCATCAATTGCATCGTCCTTGGCATTAGCTGGCTGCGTACGAGCTGTCGATCGCGATGGTAGCAACTACTCAGACGCTGTGGTGTCGCCGGGAACAAGCGGGTCGCTGATTGCTTGCCTCTAGTACTTGGTTTGAAGATAACGTTTTGTGTGCGTAATTTTCATCAAAACCGCGAGGAGACGCACATGGTGGCCACAACAAAAAAGACACGGTCACATAAGCACAGAAAATCTGTTCTAGCAGGCGACAACATGACCCGGTGTCTTACAAGTGACACCACTCGTAGGTGGCGCCAGGGTATGTCCTCGAGGCAAATACGTTGAGTAACGAGAAAAGGAATAAGCTTTATTTAGGCAACCCTTAGATGCTGATGTCTGGGCGTCCACCTGGCGTGGGGTTTCTTCTAGTTCGGGATACCCTTGTCTGCTCTGGCCACCCAGACCCTAACCACCAGGCTACTCTGGGAGGAGAGGTCGGAGCTGGTCAGCTGTGTCACCCACTACGCGTATGTAGACTGGGAATTAGGAGTAAGGGACGGGGTTTGTTGACACCCCCATACCAGTTGGTATAGGGTGCCAAGGTGGGGGCAGTTGTTACAATATTCGGGGTAGATGGTGGTGTAGATTGCACGTAATAGAGTATTGTGTGCGTAAGAGTTCGTTTGTAGTCGTCGGAATATTGTACCTTCAGTTCTGCATAAGTGTGGGTGGGATGCTGAGTATTGTTGGCGCGCGCGCCGGTAGTGGGCGAATATGTCGGCGTATTTTCTCAGGGGCGTAGGCTTGAGGATGTCGTCATCTTGTAGTTTATCACCCTCTTCGGAAACTGCCCGGTGTGTATGGTGCGGGCAGCAGCATGTGCCCATTAATTTCCTTTGAAGGTTTCGAGGCCAGGTGACCAGACAACCTGTAGTTCTGGAAATCGTTTAATTTGTTTTATAGCCAATGCTGGTAGTGATATTCGTCTGGTCAGGAAATCGCGGCATGCAGCTTAGGAGTCTGTCACTATAACTTTGTAGTCTTCGCAAAAGGTGCCGGCTAAGGCGATAGCAATTTCTTCAGCTGTTTGTATCGATTTTGTAATGGTAGCGACGGCAGTTAACTCTTTTCCGTTGGCGTCGGTCACACTGGCAGCGTGGGCACATTTTGGGGGTATGGAGGTAGCCTGCAGTTTGGGTGGTCTGCATAGCGAGTGAAGGGGAGGTAGTCATACTGCACATGAAATTGTTCGTCCCCTTGCTGCTCGTCGTGCTTTGTTATAGGTCGGATGCATGTTACGTGGGATTGGAGCCACTTTGATGTGTTGTCGAATGGGTCCGGGATGCGTGTCTTGTCGTCTTGCTGTTGTGGGGTCGGATACCCTAGCCGGCGGAGGGTAACTCTTCCCATGGTTGTGAGTTGGAGGCGTGTGAATTGAGAAATTCTGTGCGCTTCTTGTATTTCTTCTCACGTATTGCGGACGGCCAGTTCTAGTAACTTGTTTGTTGCCGTTTTGGGGGGCAATCCTATGCGGTTTTTGTAGGCTTACTGTATCGCAGTTTTGAGTTTGTTTTGTGCGGACGGTTTTAGGGCTAGGTATGGAGCACTGTATGCAATTTGGCTGATAAGAATGGCTTGGATTATGTGCAGAGTATCTGATTCTTGGAGGCCAAATCTACGGTGAGAAACTGGATGAATAACGATGCAACTATTGTGAGAATGAGCCCCAGAATTCGGTGGGGGGGGACATGAAGAACGAATTTCATTTTTCATTCTGAGTTCAGGATCCCGAATTTTGTTGGCGCGCTGTTTAGGTGTTCGTTTACACAGTGTATGTAAGCCGCATTTTTTGGGGGCACGTTCCAACCCCCGGGCATAGAGGTACTGTTCTATTTGGATGGAACTTTGGAGGGCGTCTTGTTAATCCCCTATAGAGCCTGTAGGAGTCCAGAGTGTGAAGTCATCGGCATATAAGGCGTGTTGCAGGTTGGGGATAGTTGTCAATAGACGAGGTAGATCTTTCATGCCGAAGTATATAAAAATAAACATTTAAACCAACCAATCGCACTGAAGCGCCCGGAAGATTTTTCGTAGATCAGTAGGTAACTTCATAAAGGTACGTCGGAAATAGCTAGTGTTCAGAGGGGATAAAATTTACCAGTATTGAAGCACATGTGGTTTATGTTAGTTTTGTAGCACGGGTAAATAAAATACGTGCAGTTTAGGGAGAAATTTGTCCTATTTAAATGCAGGTCCAAGTATTATATACAGACAGGAATAGGTTTTAAAATGTACAGGCGGGGACTTAATATTCTGGACCACTTGAGCACGTCGCAAAAGCCACCGATGCGCACTATGGAGGCCTGGCGCGTGTGGTCGACACCGGCGCTGCGCGCGTGCGCATCCTTTTTTACTCGCAAGTACCCTGATTTCCTCTCTTCCTGTAGCGGTTTTGCGATGGTCACTGAAGCACCAAAGAGCGATGTCTTTGCAGCGTTCCTTTCGTTCTGATGGCAAATTTGTGGCGTGATGTATCGATGGCGGCGGCTTTGGCGCAGCTGGTCCTCGCATCCTGATAAATGCTTGCGCCTAATTTTTCGTGCTGTATCCCCGTGTCTCAGAATAAAACATGTATAAAGCACAAATACAGGATTCACCGGTTTCGACAAGGAAATACCAGAGAGAGGAATTGTGAAGCGGTATTCATCCTGTTTATTTTGTACACTACTTAACCACTGAACTTACCTTTCAGCTCGCTTTGCACGTCCGACAAAGTACGTAATTTTCAAGGTTCATAAAACAAATCATCTTAGATTTTTGCTTTCTACTTCTTTACTTCGAAATGATAATAAAAGATACTTGTATAAAACGTCTGTCCACGCTGCACATCGACGTTTGTCAAAATGGCCCAACGGGTTCCCATCGAGGAACGCCGAAAGGTTATTCGCTACATATTAGGATGCCTTCAACAAAGGCAAACTTGCCGGATTTATAATATGTCGGGGATGCACTTATCCGAGCAATTCATGCCTACAGGGATAAAGAAGGCCGGCTTGCAGATTTCCAGTGAAAAGGAAAGATAAGATCCACAACAAAAGAAAACAAACTGCTTGTTGCTACAGCGGTTAAAAAATTTGGGAGGTACTAAGTAGCAAATAATCTTACGTAGAGAAGTAGCCAATAATCTTTCAGCGTTCTCCGATTGGAATCTGCGGTTCCATTTTTATGAATGTCGACGTGCTGAGTGGATAGAAAATTTATATGATTATGTGTTTGCATCATTTCAAAGAAGGAAGTAGACAGCGAAATTCGAGATAATTTGTGCCATAGACCTTGCGAATTTTCTACTTTAAATAGGGGAGTAAGGGAGCTGAAAGATAAGTTTGGTGGTCAAGTAGTGTACAAAATAAACAGGATTAATAAAGGCTCGCGATTAATATCGCTGGCATTTCGTTGTCTGTAGCGGGGCATCCTGTCATTGTCCTTTAATCACCCTTCATTTGGTGATGCTGCTCGCTCGCTGCTATCCTAATCAAGTGTAAACGATAAAGCAGATAAACACAGCACAAAAAATTCGGCGAAAGTATTTATCAGGATGCGAGGAGTGCTTGGGCCAGAGCCGCCGCAATCGTCATATCAGGCCGAAAATTCACCATTGGGATGGAATGAAGGCTAAAAAGGCGTCGATATACAATGCTGCAGTGACCATTGCAACAAGGCTGCAGGAAGCTACAAAATCAGCGTGCGTGCCGCGCCGGTATGGACAACAGGCCCCAGACCTCCACAGTGCTCATCGGTTGCTTTTGCCACGCGCTCACGTCGTTCGGAATATTAAGTCCCCGCCTGTACCTCGTGTGAAAGAATGATACAACTCAAATAAAAAAGAAACGTTTAGAAGTTATGTCAAGAGTACTGGAAATATATTCCTAAGAATCACGCCTACCGATGTTTTTTGATGGTTAGTTGTGACCGGAGAAACAAAGTATGAAGTCGTTATATTCTTTTGAATACATTGAAAATGACTAGGGAATATAAGTATCTATAAATGTAAGTTCTCTTGAGCGACATTAAAATACGCCAATTGCAACCTTTTGCTAAAATTTACGTTTCCGTAGAAACGTGTTTTGCTCTGGCAGATGTGCAGCGCCTGTGCGTTTCGCTTAGTATATATTTTGTTGAGGAGCTTGGTTTTTTTAACTGCGGATGGAAGACAAAAGTGAGTATTTGTTCTGAAATGACTAGAAATCAATATTGCGACGGCGTAGAACAAAAGTAAGTAAATAAAAAAACGTTATATCACTTGAAATAGCTTGACAGACCTGGCCCGTATGCCTTTGTTCCATTATTTTCAACAGGAAAGAGTTTTATGGTCGGTTATACAGACCTCACCGACGTCGTATTCATCGCAGAAATGACATCCCCAGAAAAGTTTCATTGATGCAGTGGCGCTAGGATTCGAGCCCACGATTTGTCTGGCCGCAACGGGAGGTGCGGGAGGCTCTGCCAACACAGCCATGAAATCACGGCCGCATAGCTCTACGAACGCTCCTTATGTCTTTCTGTACAACGTCTCCATTCAGATGGTGGTTCCATCTAGGAGAGGTGAAGCGAAGTAGTGCGTCGTGACACTAATGAGCGCCGATACTTGGCGCCTCGATAGGGCAGCGTATAGCAGCGAAATCTACTGTGTTTACCGCGCGCCGCATATATTTATATGCCGCTCAGCTTGTTAAGCGTCGCCGCCGGGTTCCACAAGCCGAGTTCGTTGCAACGCAAGCGTCTGGCGTTCATGCCATGGAACAGGACCAATGTGGCCGCCCCTTGTCCGACAGTACGTCGCTCACTAGGCACACGCACAATACGGCTGCCGCCTGATAATCATGCTCCTTTCACTGTAACGGACCGTCACTTCGCCAAACAATTCGCCGAGAACACATTCGTTTTCGCTCGCACGGTTTGCGAGCCTCGGGGAGTTTCAATCAGATTTATGCAACGCTCGGGCGCGTGTAATCCAGTGTCCACAGTTGATGCATCTCACGGCCATACCGGCGAAATATATAAAGAGCGATGTCCAAGTTTATATCGATGCACGAAAAACATTCAAATGCTCCTGCGAAGGCACATTTTCCTTTTGTGTTTTACCGATTCCTATAAAAGAAGGATCACCCACATTTTTGACAAGATTGTCTGTACAGTATATATTTTGACTGGCCAATAAAACCCCGGACACCGTGACTGTGCTTGGGCCAGATATTATGTTTCTATCAAACCAATCGATAGAAATGGAAGCTTCGGCACATTATCATCACTATTGAACGCACCTTTGTTTTCTGTGGGTTGATCGGGAGCACGTACACTGTTAGAATATAAAAAAAATGTCGAAGTATTTGTATGGCTTCATTATTAGGGTTACTAGATTGTTGCCACCTTTTTTATACTGCAGTCACCTGTCTAATCAATATGATATGTGTTGCATTCAGGCACAAAAAGTTGTCGCTATGAAGTAATTGTCTGAATTGCTTTAAAGCTTCATATGCCAATACATATTTTGTTGAGTGGGAAACTGCCAATTACAAATGGGGATTGTTTAAAGTTCAAATGGCATCTTTAAGCATCTTGGCAAACGGGACGCGAATAGTCTCAGTGGAAAAGCGAAGGGCCCGTAAACGATTTCAACTGTAGCATGACAAGACACTCTAAGGTGCTGCAGCTTGTTTCCACTTTACGCTCATTTACTTCTCTTATTTGGTATATGATCGAAATTCTTTCTTTACCTACCTTCTGAATACGAATACAAGTAGAATTCCTCCGAAGAACCACCGTAGAAGTGGGCAGCAAATAAGCTCGTTCAGAAGTTTTTGTCACTGGGCATGTTGCGGTGGATGCACAAGTTTTGTTTACAAATAACTTACCATCTACAGGTCTAAAATTCGCCCAGTTGTAGTCTTCGCTGGAATGCTCTTGAAAAATATTTACAGAAAACTGGCCAGCAGTGCTGAAAAGAGTCGTGAATGTAATGAAACTTTTTTTGAAATCTTTTTTTTTCTTTGTTCTTACAACCACTGTTTTATTCTTATTCAAGGAGTAAAGCATGCTCTAACAAAAAAAAAATTGTACAACACCTATGCTCTCTTTGGGATCGAGTAGTTTGAATGTGTTAGTGGTTGTTTGCGGAATGGATGTGTCGGTACTCTGTGAAGCTCTTTATTACTCAGCTTATGCTGATGCTGACCGTTCCACGCCCCTCCCCACATACCAGGCAAAACTTAAGTATGGAGAACGAATCCGGTGTGAGAGGCAGGCTGATAATTCAGTCCGTGCTGTTGACGTGGCACCTGCAGCACGTGTCGGGTACTATGCATGCGTCCTCTTCGTTTTTCGACAAAACAGCGGAAACCACTGAACAAAGTGACGAATAGACGTACACTAATGCTAGCAGCCGTTTATTTCAATACATAGACGTGAACATATAAGCAAACTGTCCTCGAAGAATACCCGCGCAAATGTGCACCGAACAAATTTATTTATTTGCAACCGGAGGAAATGTTCAAGTTGATGGAAGACGCTATCTCGACAAGTATGCTATTTCTAGCGATAGGTGTGGTACTCATGTGTTTCTTATGGACGCGTTTTCCTACAGTGAATTGCAAACGCTTCAAAGACCTTGCGAGTGCACTGCTCTGTTTATCTTCTGAAGATATTCCATTTTTTAAACTACAGTGTACAAGTGCACACCTGCGAGCCCTGACCTCTTTAGCCAGTATGCTGCTCCTGCCAGTCTCTGCCATTGTATTGGTGTGTGCCATCTTCTTTTCATTTTGTTGATGCAATGCCCGGTTTGTCGGACTTACGCTTTGCGACACGGCACCATTTAGATGCCCTACACCAATTCCTCCGGACAGCCGTCATTGGGCTTGGCGTATATTCGCGCATCGTTTTCCCGCTGTTCCCTCAGTATTCACTCTTCTGCAGAACCCGCCAAGCTTGGAGAAGGCCGATAACAGCACCTGTGTCCCTTAGAGTCCTACTAATTTGTTGAGATTAGGGCAGACACCATACATGTATGTTATTAGGACTTGTCATGCGGCTTTGTGGTGGGGTTTAGGGTGTGGTATACTTACTAAGGTCGCTAAAAAGATTACCTGTTATATTGCTGAGAAGCTGACCTGGGAAGGTCGACTTTCAGGAAGCAGTGGCGTACTAGTTTCGTTTGATGTCCGGCTAAATATCGTACATCGGAGTAACCGCGTGTTGCATTAACGATGGGGACAGGGAGCACGCCAAAGCACTGAATACTGGCGCCGGGCAGCATGCTTGCGCCAAACGTGAAGGGCTGCTTGAGTATGAGTATACTGCCGTTTAAAAAAGAAGCCTCTTAAGACGATGCAATGACGAGGGCACACGTGAGATCTGTGTACTATTGGCGATACACAATAGGGGAACCTCGAACATAAGCACCCACCTAGTGGCACTAATAGAAACAGGAATAGACGACTTGTCAAGATATCGTATTTCGTTTATTATAACTTTCTGTATGCAAATATATTTATTTCACTGCTGATTGGCGCGCCCACTAATGGAGACTTTTTTTCCTGTATGTAACGTTCTAAGTAAAGCAATACGCCATTGTTATCGTTTGTGTACGACCATGCTGTCAACGGCTCAAGCTAACAGAGATACCGAGAGAAAGGCAAGCAAAAATACGGCGCTTATCCGCAACTAAATTTTATTTGAGGGAAAAGGCGCACTTATCCAAAATATAAGCACAAAATGATTACGCAGGTCACAAACTTCTACGTTACCGAAGATACACCAGGCAGTCAAACAGCATCCAGATACGCAAAGCCTCCTTTGGTGACTACGACAGAAGAGCAACTCGAGGATATCATGGACGTACGCAAAGACGAAGAGAAGCCCCCTCGTAACGCCCTTGATGAATATCTGAAACGACTGCGCTGCATTTCGTAGTCCAAACGGCATGTGGACACATTCAAAAAGACCAAAACGAGTCGTGAAGCCCATTTTTGGGACGTCTTCTTCAAGGACGGGAGTTTGAGAATATGCCGAAACGAGGTCTATGTTGAAGAAAAATGGTAGAACCACGAATAAAAGTTGTGAAGGCTTGAATGTTGGGGAGTGGACATAGGTCTGGCGCAGTCCTAGTGTTAAGGCCCTGATGGCACCCACATGGTCGCCAATCTCCTGACTTCTTGGGAACCGTGTGGAGTAGTGAGACCCAGCTGCTTGTAGATGAGAGTATGATACCGAGCTCCAACATGTGATCACGCTCTCCACGGCGACCTTGTCTTTGTCGGGGGCAAGTCGTCAGGGCCGAAAGAAGGCAGGGGGCCTTTTTGTGGGTATATGGTGATGAACGTCATGCTGGCAGGCTTATCGCAATCGGGCTGATGTCAGGAAATTAATGTAGCAAAGCCGGAAATGGCCCTTCGGCAACAGTGACAAAAGAACGTGCCACATCTGTAGTCGCTGGCGCAGCAATGCCTTGGATGGAAACGAAATGGTGGCATCGAGGAGACGTCGCCCCTTGACATTGACTAGAACGCCGTGATGCGTGAGAAAATCGGCTCCGACAATCGCGCAGCCAATATTAGCCCCCCATAAAAATCCATCAAAAAGCTCTGCGGTGCCTCACGCTCAGCGTGTGTGAGCGCTGCTTGTACAAGGGGATCCTACTGCCGTTGACAGTTTGGAGGTACATGATCCCCGAGGTGGACGAGCACTCCTACCATGTAGCGGGCACGATGCTGACCGGTGCTCCCGTATGGACCAGGAACCTTTTCCCGGTTGTACGGTCAACGACAAAGAAAAGGCGACACACACTGAGGCCTTGACTACTGGTCTCCGTTAGTGGTGGCCCATGCGGTTTCCCTACCAGGAAGAACGCAAGCCGACTATTGCGAGCCGGGTCGCCAAAGTTACTGTGGTAATACCAAACGCCTGTTCCTGGGGAGCTACGCCGGAAAGGCTCGGTCGAAAGTGATTGGCGGCGATAGGGTGAACGGAGATGTCAGTGCCCACCCGGTGTCGAGATGCCCCTGCTCGTACCGACCATGACGACCTGGTGGAAGCGGTCGCACAACCGGTTCACATCGTATGGAGCGCATCGCGGGTTTGCAGAGCGGCTGGACGAAGATGAAAGCGCGGCGATGGAGACAACATGATGGGGTGGGTCACAACTTCCACCACTTCGTAAACCAGGACAGGAAGCACATTAAAATTCTTCCATGGACAACACTTGTGCATACGAGAGCGCTCACACATGGCAGTGCGTTCGAGCAGGGCGGCTTTAATCTGGTCGCATGCCTTAGATATAGAGCAGTGCTGAACACTGCTACAATGTCCGCGATCTCATCCATCACATTGGTTGGAAGAGATGCGATGACGGGGCGGTACTCCGTCGACTGCAGCGTATTTTTCGCCCGCTCAAAACAGCACTCAACCTGCAGGAACCAGGTACTAGGATTTCCGTCCCTATATGGCGGCATTGGGGGCGTGGCGGTAGAAGTGGCGATTGTAACCGGGAGCAAATGCTGGGTCTGGTCGCTGTCAGCAACGGCAGCAAAGACTGGGTCTGGTCGCCGTGAGCCATGGCCCACTTTCTGCTCGGTTAGGGCACTGGTAATCGAATCACGTCCAGTGCACCAATTGTAGAGCGGCGATCAGGCGAGAGAGACGGCACGAGACGTATTGCCGCAACAGGAACCTGACTTTATTCTCTGCGCGTGGCCCGACCTGCTCACGAAAGCACCCGCTGTAGATGATGATGGTGGTCATGGCGCAGCATTGGTGATGATAATGATGCCGCTGCAAACGGTCTCCGTCCACCGGAGCGTGGACGGCGTCGCCATCTGTCGGTTTCGGGTAACCTCGGTTCGGACGTCGTAGTGTGTGGCCAGTTCAATGCGCATCACCCAGACTAGGGGAGCCGCTCAGCAAAGGGCGGGGGAATGGGGCTGCTAGACGCTGCAACCTTCTGTAGAGTGCACTTGCCAAAGCCAGCAGCCCCACCTTTGGCCGCCCTTGTCGTCATCTTGGCAAGGTCCATGAGTCATTTGGAGTGCAGGCAACGCCATGGTACCGGATGATGTAGCCTCTGTAGGACACTCCAGGACCTAGAACTGCTTCGGCGTCGCGCCACCGCAACCAGGTACAGAGTAAGCCTGGCGAAGAAAGCGGCCAGAGGAATGGATGGAGCACAAGCGGGCCGACGCCTGGTGCAGGAGTCGGGCACAACAGCTTCAGAATAAGGGCCGAAGGTTTGTTTTCTTCTATGGATTCACGCAAGAAACTCTAGAGTATGGTGTATCCTAAAGACCCCGGTGGAGGGGCCTACCAGCACCTGTCAGTGTACAGTGCTCATGGTCCCATCTACCTGTTCATCTTCTGGGCGGCCCCGTGGAGCTGTCTGCCGACCAGCTTGCTCGGAACGCCCAAACCCCGCGTAACGGTTTCGGCGGCAGGAGCACCAGCAACCCCACCTTACCATTGATTGGGCTCCCTGCGCTGTAAGGAAAATAAGGCGGCATTGAATTACTTCCCAAACGCCGCGGATGGCTCTTAACACCAACGGGGTGACGTTCCAGATGCTGCATAACCTGGTTCTCACCCATCTGAAGCCGCTTCTTCATCTGCGTGGAAAACAGAGTAACGGGCAAGGTAGAGAGAGGCCACTTCATTGCTTCGCCATAAGCAAGAATCTTTCCAAAAAGACCTATGGTGATGGGAAGCGCACCCCAATACCACGTAACGAATACGTTCCTTCTAGCTTCTTTGCGTTCCTTTTATTCAGTAGCTCTGAATTTGAAGCAGGCTCAAGGCCAGATATGCAGCAACAGGTTGCGTCTTGGTGGTGTAGATGTTACAGTGGGCACGAAATTGTCCCAGATGAGGTGGGCAGTTTACACAAACCAACTGTTACATTTTGGCTGGGAAAACGGTTTGACAACAGCGGCCCCCACTTATCACCGTATGCCTCCTTCTACAAAAGAGACGAGGCTTCAAAACTTGACCGCACTCAATGAACAGTGATAGCTAATGTGTCTATTGCGAAGTTCTTGGAGATACTTAACCATTTTATCTTCAAAGCGTACGCAACAGCGGTTCCGGGTGGCTTCTCCATGTTCTCTACAGGGTCGTTACAGTGTATCTTGATCTCTCTGAAGTATACAAGTCGTCAGTGTCCTGGCAAGTTTTGTGCTCTCTTGAATGAGTAATCTTTATTTAGGTCTTGAATAACCATCTCAGTGCAGCATTCTTTCAGCTGGGTGTCACTTTCGCGACGTCCACGACATCATCTACTGCGCCTTGAGCCCAGACAGCCTCTACTTTTCCACTCCAACTTGTTGATCTTGCTCCGTCGGTCGGAATCCTCCCTGAAGATCGTCAGCTCACCGAAAAGTTGTTCAATGCCTTTGGCCTTGGCAGTGGCTTGAGTTCATCATACACTGCCTTGCATCTCTTCACAATCTCGACTAGCTAAGTGAAGGCGTTTATGTCATCGGTGAATTGCTGTGCGTAATTCTTGTTTTGTAACGTCACCATTAAATCTCGTCTCTAAATGTCACTGATTCGTTGCGACGCTTCCTTTAAGATGAGTGATAAACGTCGTCCACCTCGGCAATTGATCTGACACCATTTTGTTACCTTTACGACGCCAATACTCATATCCTTCATTTTACGCTGATTCCTACAAGTCTGGTTACGCTTTGCCCTGTGCTCCACATTCACCGGATTTTGCCAGCACCAGGGCCTTGAACAAAAATAGTGGTATCTGTACAGCAAAAGCTTATGGTATTTTAATTGCAGTGGAGCACATTAAACCGAACAAAATAAAAGAATCAATAATCGAAACAGACTCTCTGAATGTGGTTACAGCACTCGATTCTGTTAAACCTCAAGAAATGTTGCCCTCAATCACCTTTTTAAATCTGTTATGACTGCCTATAAGTTAAAACTAAACATACTTGTTTGTTGGATCCTTGGACAGAGTGGCATTTTGGGCAATGAAATTGCTTACCAGAATGCCACTTTAGCCCCCCTCCGTAGTAGTGTATAATTCGTAAAGACACCTGTATAAATTCAAATGACGTCACATGGGCAATTGTTGGGGTCGTTATAGCTGCAATCTCCTTCACAGCGTAGATTCCAGCCAGTTCTTTCTTCAATATGTCATGTTTTTATAAATATCACCCTCCTATGATCGGTCCTCCCAAAACAGCGGAATTGAATTGGTATCTAAAGAAAAGGCAGAATATTTACCCAAGGTTCTAGTCATTGTTTCTCTTGAGACTACTCCGGTTGAGAATAAGTTAGTTGGGATAAGATCCCATTCTAGTCATTCTCTTTGCCAAATGCACCGAGTCTGTGGTTGGCTCAGGCTACAATGCTAAGAAACTCGCTTCTGATGATGAACGTTTTTTAGAAAAAAGGGAAACTCAAAGTCAAAACTTACTGAAACTGGCCACGCTGGCGTGATGTGGTGTACTGTGATATCACTCAGGTACCCTCAATTCCTCTCAAGCAGTCACTTCCGAAAAGAAGAATTAGAGAGAGACGTCAAACTTGTTCAGGTCGTTCAACATCAAGGAGTAATCTCCCATTGAATGAAGGCTTCAATTTCTGATTTTGAGACCGATAGATCAGCTTTGATTTGCATACATCATCTTATGTGACGTGAATGCTGGCAATTACCTCTGGGTTCACCTCGCACGGGCGCCCAAGGACGACTCATTGAAAAGTTCTTAACGTCATCAGCTAGATGCCTTTTTGGGATGAAGCAGCCTATGTACCGTAACTTAGTACACACCTCTTCCTCACTGGGGAATTCATCGTAATAACGAACCTTACGCACGGAAAAGCTAAAGAAGACACGAAAAAACACGCCAGGATGTTGCGTGTGTTTCATCTCTTCTTTAGCTTTGTCCTTGAGTTAATGTCTGCTAGTATGATGAATTTCATCGTTTGTAGCGAACTCTCCCACGTTTGCGGTTTATTGAACACCTACTTACACCTCTACTTAGCCATTGGCCCAGCTGTGCTCTTCCCACCGCTATATCGGGAGGTGGGCACAAACCCGTATGGTAGTGACCACTTACCAACCGTAGTATGATACACACGTAAATGCTCAAGTTGTCAACCTTCCCACAAAATTTCGGCGAAGGCAGAGCAATTGGAATATATTCATAGAGACATCGAAAATGTACTACACATTCCATACTACGCCTACCCATAGAGCAACTCAACTCGAGGCGTAGACGTCAGCGAGAAGTCCAGTTCCCATGCCATCCGGTTGCCCGCGGTCAACCATTAGGAAGGACTTGTTTGAATTATGAATATTAGGTAAGCGGTGCAGAAGGCCTCAAAACAAGTTCGCGGGTTATCCTTTGTCTGGACCCCCCAGCAAACCTTCACATCTTTATAACACCGAGCCATTGGCTTTAGAGACATTAACTCGTTCGCCAGCAGGCAAACAGAGAGAGTTCGCGCGCCTTCCTCACATTCATAAACTGGTACAAAGACACACAAAGTATCGGCACAAATACATAAACTAAAAAGACAACTGACACGTGGCCTCCTCTGGTGAGCCCAACAGGCGAGCCACTTGAACACCAAGCTACCAAACTTGCACAACGCTTTCAAAACTTGTCTAGTTCTGCACATGCACAAACACTGTCATGAGACACAAAATCTCGGCTGAAAACAAAACCATGCGTAATAATAACAGGTAAACCATTTCCTATACCTCCAAGTTTTCGCTTGGTGAGCTGAGGGCTGCTTTCAGCATAATTAGGCGGTCGCAGCTGCCGAGGAGAGAGGAGGTGGGACCCGTCTGAACGCTTTACCCCGTAACCTTAAACTGGGGTCCGCGTTTATTTGTCGCTTGTGTTTGGCGCCTCACTGGTGACGCCTGGCCAGCACCCGACGGTGTTGGCTCAGCCCCAGTGCTATCGCCATTGAGAATCATCTGTCCGCGGCAGCAAAACGATCGTACGTGCCGAGTCACCGCCACAAAGACGTCAGCTCTAGGTGCAGACAACATTACATGGGCTGTGATACAACACTTGCACTCAGACACACTCGAAACACTCCTACATTTTTACAACCGAATACGGGTTTCGGAGAGTCTTCCGAGATCTGGCATGCAGGCAATTATAGTGCCATTGATGAAGAAGGGGGAGGACCCGTCTACTCCTTCAATTTATTGCTTCATCGCCCTTACAAGCCGACTGTGCAAGCTTCTCGAGAAGATAATACACAGAAGATGTGTACTGCTTAGAGTACAGTGGTGTTATGGAGACCTGCGAGGCTGGATTCCGCACAAGGCAATCCACTAATTATGAACTTGTTGTATTAGAAGCCTACCTTAAAAATACTTAACTTCGGAACCGGTGCTTTATGACTGTATTCTTTGACCTTGAAAAAGCATATAATACGGCTTGGCGGTAGGGCATTCACAGGAAACACAATTCGTTTCGTATGTCGAGTAATATGACAAATACCCTTGCCAGTTATACGTCTAAGGGGACCTTTCACATCACTGTTCTACCTGCACTCTCTAGTGTCCATGTGCAGGAAAATGGTGTACCTCAAAGAGAATTTTTGAGCTGCATTTTGTTTATTCTAAAGCCGAAGTCGGTTGGAAAGGCGTTGCTATAATCAATTGCTTGTTCAATGTGTGTAGATGACATGCAAATATCCTTGAAATCTTCTAACCTCCATACTAGCGATCGCCAGTTCCAGTTTAGCGTTAGCAAGTTAGCTGGCTGGGCACATAGCAAAGGTTTTTACTTTAATCAAGGAAAGTGCACGTGTGTTTTGTTTTCCAAAAAGTGTGGTAATCATCCCGATCCAGACATTGATCTCAATGGTGTTTTGACTGCAGCCAAAAAGGAACATTTTTACGTGTAACCCTTGACAAAACGCTCACAGTAATCCAACTCGCAACAACAATGCATACAAAAATACATGCAGGCTTAAAAATAATGACTATCCGAAGGTTCTTATTGTGCTGGCAAACATCTTCTCCTGCCACTAGCTTACTAGCCTAAATAGGTTTACAATTGAACTACGGAGAGTCGTCTACGAATCAGCCAGTAAAACATCCCTAAAAAGCCAGACATATTGCTACACCTGGGGCTTCACCTATCATGTGGCGCCTTCCCTACTAGCTCAGCTCAAACCCTCTGCATAGAACATGGAGCCTCAAACGTCAGAACACATACGTTAACCTGCTTTCTGCTTTTAAAGTCTTCCCAATACGTAACCATCCTTTTAATTCAGTTTTTACGGTAAATTCATATCTCAACCACTTTTCCATTATAACTTTATTTCGGCTCTCTCCTCTCTCAGAGTAAAAAAGGAAGCGGCGGATTTTAGTTTCTCGTTGTTAGATACCATCAAACTTCTCTCACCAATTTTCTTACACTCTAGCACCTCGGCAGCTTCGCACGGTATCATGTCATGTGCCTTTCGAAAATGTTCATAAAACAGAGCGCCCAGAAATGCGATTTTGAAACAGTTCTTGTCACCACAGCACAAATACAAGTGTGCATAGTTTTACAGTAATGCTTCTAAAATTGACACCACTGTTTATTGTGCTACATATGGTGCCACCTTTATTGTCTGTTAGAATACCAACAGCAATTTTAGTATCTTCACGGCAAGCTTATTATAGAATGTAGGGACAGAAAGCCACAGAAACCGTGCATTTAAAGAGGCCGGCACGCGTAAGCGACAGCTTGAGTAGGAGTGCCTAACTTTTGCGGTATGGAAAGCATTACGCTTTCGTATGTGACCTACGAAGAATGCAGCCAATTACTTTGGTGTGCCATATTGCTTTTACATATCGTCTGCTGCTGGTTGATGTATCGTTAGTGCCAAAATAATTTTGCCCAAGGTGATATAAGTGCCCTCCCGTTCAAATATTATATACCCACAACTCAGAACAATGAAAATTATGTACAACAAAATCGCGCTTTAGGACCATTGTTTCACCATTAGGACCATTGTCTGTGGCTTTCTTATCAATTGCCTGAGATTGATGTCTACCACGAGAGTGTGCTTTGCAAATATGAATTTTTAGGAAACCAAATCATCGTCATAGGTCTGTACAGACCGCCCAATGCTGAGCCAGATTTTTTGTTAAAACTTTACAACCAGCTAAACCAGTATCGCAACCAACTTCTTTTAATTGTTGGGGATTTCAATCTGCCTTGTATTAATTGGGAAACGCTAAAGTGCGGCCCCACAGACATGCCGAATTTTGAAATTTTTCTTGACATGCTCTTGGCGTTTAATCTTGCTCAAACCGTTTTGCTCCCCACTCGGGTGACAAGCAGTACATCCTCGATGCTAGATCTCGTCTTGTGCTCCTCAACTATAACTGATATTACCACCGAAATTTGTGAGGGAATTTCACATCATAAGTTGCTATACTTTACGTCATTACTCCCACGTCAATCCAACCCACCCCAATGCAAATCTATTATTATAAAGCAGTACACATCTGCAGATGGTGTAAATATTACTAATTATCTTGAAGAAGCCATTCTTTTCTATGATGATAGTGATGACGTTAATACATTATGGACAAAGTTCAAAGCTCACGGTCATTTCTGTATACAACATTTTATCCGTTGGATAAATAAAGAAATAATTTTTTTGAAGCGCAAATTAAAACGCTTGTGGAAGCATTCAAATGCTGTTCAAGCAAACATTTTTGATGTGCAGGCTACATTAAAGTCCAAATTAGCTGCTTCCAGGAATCGCCACTTTAAAGTGACACTCAATCGTTTTGTATCTGAAAGCCCCTCTAAATTTTGGCACTTTTTATCGAAGAAAGGTGGCACGAGGCTTGATCAAATCGCCAAAGGTGATCGTGTACTTACTGATCCAAAGAGAAATGGCTGAGGTGTTTGACCAGTATTTCCAAAGTGTGTTTTCAATGTCAGATCTTTTAAACGGTGCTGTTTGTGAAAATGGTGGTTGTGGTGTCATTCGGATTTCTTTGGAAGGTGTCACCGAATTGTTTTTGCGATTGGATCAGAAAAAATCGACAGGCCCTTCCGCATTTCTCAGATGTTATGCTACACTGTTAGCCAGGTTTCTTGCAGTAATTTAAAAAAAAAATCTGTTTCATCTGGTGCCATACCTGATGATTCACGTATTGCACGTGTGACTCTTGTGTTTAAGAAGGGTTGCCGTCTCAATTTTTGTAACTATCGGCCCATGTCTCTCACCTGTCATTGTTGTAAATTGCTGGAACATATTGTAAATTGTAAATTGCTGGAACAAAGTACCTGAATAACTTTCTTCAAATCCCAAAATATTCTCACTGAACACCAACACGGTTTCCGACAAGGTCTTTTTACTACTACGCAGTTATTAACTATAATTAATTAATTTGCGAAGGCTCTAGATGCTGGTAGCCAGGTTGACGTGATCTTTTTTGACGTCTCGAAGGCATTCGATAAAGTTCCACGTAAAAAAATAATAAATCAACTGAAGTCAATTGGCGTTACCTCAGATATAACAAACTGGGTCACATCTTACCTACTAAACCGTAAACAGTATGTAGAGATTGAGGGATCGCGCTCCAGTTTTTTAGAAGTTTCTTCCGGAGTACCGCAGGGGCCCGTACTCGGTCCCGTTTTATTTACATTTATATAACGATTTGGCTGAAGCAATAGATACCAGAGTATCAGTTAAACTGTTCGCAGCAGCCCCGCAACTGCATTCTTTTTAAAGTGTAACTCGACGGCAGATCAACAAGTTTTAAATAGAAATATCGGTAACTTGGAAACTTAGTGTTCTGAGTGGAGCATGGTAAGTAATCTTGAAAAAACTGCTCATTTGTGTATCACCAACAAAATAAACAAGTTTCACTTCAAAATATGATATCAAAGGGTCACAGATTACACAAGTGGAAGAATATAAATATTTGTGTGTAACAATTACCTCAAGCCTGAACTGGACAACCCATATAGTAAATGCCTGCTCTTCCGCACGTAAAAAACTAGGGTTTTTAAACCATCGATTAGCTAATGCCCCCAGTTCCTTAAAGCTTAAAGCTTACAACAATGGTAAGACCGTCCTTGGAATACGCCTTCGTAGTATGGAACCCTCACACAAAACAAGCAATAGGGTCAAAGATAAAAAAATTCAGTGCCTGGCAGCCCGTTTTATTTACAGTAGGTATAGACGCCGCGATTCCCCCTCTGCGATGTTGCAGTTGGCAAATCTTGAACCTCTTGAGGACAGACGACGAGCTGCTCGACTTAACTTACTCCGTCTGATATATTGTCACGGAGCCAAATATGAGGCCGTCGTCCTGAAGGAAAAAAAAGCACGTTTATTGGAGCGAACTTGTGCTCCCCTACAACTCAAAGAATACAGGGGTGGCGAAGCGGCGGTTCAACAAAGTGACGCGTGCAGCCGAGCTCCGGCGATTCGAAAATGCCGCGGCGTCTGCCTCTGCAGGCTTTTCTTTATCTTTCGCGCAAGTGTTGCTGGAACCGTCGATTCACATCCAGAACATTGTAGATCACAGAAGATTATTCTGGGCTAGCGACGTTAGGGCGAAACAGTCTGCTTATCTGAATGTGATAGCCCGTGCGGCATAAAAATAAAGAATGGAAGCCGCGCTTAGCTTGGGACGCAGATAACACAGCCAGGCTTGGCCCGGCAGTAAAAACAAACAATAAAAAACATACATGGTTCGTGCCAATATTTTTCTCAACTAGAAATAAAGCCAGAAATTTACATGGTAAAAGATTCTTCCAGGCCTTCCCGTCACAAACATATGCAGCATTAAGCCAATCTCGCAAGAACTAATATATACAAACACTCTTTTTTCCCGAAATCAATCACTGAGTGGAACTTGTTGCCCCGAAACTCTACTCTGTTTCCGTTCCATTCCACCATAAAACGTGCCTTGTTTCCTGACTTTCACAATACTTCTTTGATTTAACAACATGTTGCCTGCCAGAGAGTGTGGTGGTTTGTTTACGGGTTGTGTTGCAGTGGGTGTACTCAGCCCTATTGAAACGAGTAAAATTTGATGCTGATTCCTATGTTTTTCTTACATTTGATGTATCCTAGGAACAATGTTGGTGTAACTTTCGTGTACCTTTGTTTTACCTTCGAACTTGCTGTACCTTTCCTGCTTGGACCTTTAATACGGTTCGCAGTATATTATGAATAAAATAAACAAATAAACGGACACAACGATGGGAATCACGTAACAACAAATTCACGCTTTATTATCGTTGTTTGACACTGCTGCAGCAACACAATTCCACAGATGGCTTGCTCTTCAGCTTATCAATTCTAGGGTCCCTTGAGTGAGCTGCAACCCTTTCTTGTTAAGCCAAATATGCTAGTCTGCAAGCTTTGTTATGGCTATAAAAACTACATCTTGCGTTTTGCTTTTTTACGTAGCAGGTTTTCAGAATATTCCGTGACTTCGGCTCATGGCAAAGTGTATTACAAAGCATTGTCAAGGAGTGCACAGCAGTGTCTACGATCCGCAAACAGCATACGCTAGTGACAGTGGGGAGTAAGCATATGCACAAAGCCCCACATAATGAGCGCAGGCCGGTGTAGCAGCTCGGCAAAGTGCTTTGATAATAGAGGACAGTGGACAGACACTCGAACGGTTTCACCCAATGCATCTTAGCGTAGTCACGAACCACAGCCTGAAGTGTGCGCTGTGTTTTGGCATCGTAAATTGGGGAATAGGAAGATGTTAGGACGTCACGATGTTAATATCAGCAGTGATGTAAGTTTGGCGTTGCGATAACATTATTTCTGCTCGGTGGCTGCAAGATACGGCTAAGGTACATGCACTAAAAAATGCATCTAAAATGCATCTAAAAAAGGCATTTTAGATGCGACGCATCTCTTTAACTCGCCTTGTTCCTCTATGCATGCATCCGGCGTCCATCCGCACACCTCTCCAAATTCTCCTCGCCACGCCAGCTGCGCGGTAACGCCGCTCTCACCGCAGCGCCATCTTGCGTTAGCGCTCGCTCTCCTCGCCCTGCCAGCTGTGCTTGAGCGCGCGTTAGCACTCGGTTAACACATGCGCATGCGCTACTCTCTCTCATTCACCTCACCGTTAACGCGCGGTACATATAAACTTGATAACAGCGCCTCTCCGCTGAGTCGCTCCACTGCCGCCGCTCCAATGACATCCGATGACCACCGATGGTTTGAATGGAGACTGACAGGTCTGCTACCGCGATGGTCGGTGCAACCGTCACAAGCACCGTCCAGATACGTCGCATCACCCCATGGTTTCCCCCCGCGGAAAGATGTGGTTATTTTTTTATTCTTGGTAGTGCTCCATTGATGGGAATATGACAAATTTTATACGATAGCCAGCCTTAAAAAGCACTACAGAAGCGCCGTGCAAATGTAATTTATTACAACCATTTTTTTCCTAACAATTATAGAAACCTGCTCTCGTAAAAACCAACATAAGTACTGCGCAGTTCCATTTGCTTCGAAATTGTGCGTTCGTTGCTACCGGTACTGTCCGCAACTCATTTAGGTTGTGTATACCAGACACATTCAAGGGCAGAAATACATCCTAAATCAATCTGCGCACTGAATAAAAATATTTTTAAGATTGCTATTTAGTTCCGTGCAGCGAGCCGGTATTTGGTCGCTTCACTTAACGTAAGCGGATATAAAGGGTACATTTTCGGGTAACATAAGACATGATGCAGTGATTAGGTTCTTATG
The DNA here is from genome assembly GCA_013339765.2 of Haemaphysalis longicornis. Lineage (NCBI taxonomy): Eukaryota > Metazoa > Arthropoda > Arachnida > Ixodida > Ixodidae > Haemaphysalis > Haemaphysalis longicornis. The sequence goes on along the minus strand of JABSTR010003803.1, from coordinate 5,025 downwards.
AGTACAGCATTCCAAAATAATTTCTTTTTGAATCTTCACAAATTGAGATCATTTTGGACGGTTCCTCACTAACACAAAGGAATTAACCAGCGGTAGAATACAAAAAAAAAACGGGATGTGTTTTTTTCTCCCGGGAATTAGTGCCAGTCTTTGTCGAAATTGTTCGTATCTACACCACAGTCATCATTGTTCTTATGCATATTGTTCGTGCTATATTTTTGGCTATGCTGAGCAACCTATATAACCCACAAGCACTGCATTGCAATGAGAGCAAATAAAAAAAGGAGGCAAGAAAGCTCTGGTAGATTACCGTCTATAAGTAACACCTTTACACTCTAGCGAAACAAAAAAGACCGTTAAGAATGTTTTGTCCTTTCCACCCGACTTACTCCCTTTTACAAACACAATACAACCTTTAAAATGTGTTTTATTGTTAAGTATACTAGTTGAAAGGGTGTTTTTCTCTGTGTTTTAAAGCGTGCATGGGTGTCACTTATAGACAAAAAAGGCGTAAGGCATTTTACACAGAGCGTTTTCTGGTTTGTTTATTGGATAAAATACCAGCTACCTATGATCCCGTAAAAGAAATTCGCTGAAAATTTGGCAACTCCAGCTTGAACCATAAACGTTTCAGGTTCTAAATGGCCCTATCGAAACTGGGGCACTGCTTACATTTCTGCGGTCCGCATTACCTTCCGGTGGTCAATGCCGAAGTGAAGCCCGTGGTCAGTGCAGTCGAATACCTTTTCGTGCATGGGTTACCGCTTACTAAACGTCTCGCAAGTCGTCGTACGGCAATTGTCAGGGAAAAATTGCATTTCTGGTTATGTTACGCAGTGCGTGACACGCAGAATCAATACTAAGGCCCGCCCATTTTTGCTCTACCACTTCATCCTGCTTTACTCCTCTTAAGAATTGCCAATACAAAATGATATTTTGGTCTGCGTAGCGTTTTTAGCCGTGAAATTTTACCCTTTTGCTATATTTAAATAGGTAAAGCGAATTTCTTACTCTGTATATTTTATTCAGTGGGATACGAGTGTTCAAATGAATTGAAGAATAAATCTTTTGTAGGCTTTACTGTTGATTGCAAGTGAGCAAACGTACACTTAATCTATCTATCATTGTCACCACCTACTTTTCTACCCACACAATCAGACTTCGGCTATATTTGGTCTGTTTAAGAGGACGAACAGTTTCCATTCGGTTCTGTACGAGGTGCACAATTCTGCCTTGTTTAAATGGTGCGCAGAGAGATGCTGTGTCACTGTGGAAGCGCCTAATTTTCGCCACGATAACTTCAATAAACTTATAATGGGTTTTCTGCATTGCGTCCCTTAGTCCATGAACAAGCAGTGCTCCTATATAAGCAAGGCATGTGAAATTGTTGGAACAACAATCTCACGCCTTCTCTTCGTCCTGAATGGTGAAACACTTCTGAAACTATGCAAAGGTGGGGTTTAGTGTTTAAACTGCCAAAACATCTTCTAGCACAATCATCAGACGAAGCTGCCTCTTTCAATACAATGAACACCAGTGTGAGGTATGGAAAGTTTTTCTAGACCGAAGGAATAAAGCACCTTTCTCTTTTAATTAAACAACCTTATACTGCTGCTATAGTGAATCCATTGCTATAGCAGGTAGTCTATGGGAAAACTGAAGGTTCACAAGGTACAGCCACCTGTGCCCTTTAGGAGATGTTATTGGTATCTACTGTAATAACTTTGTAAAGCACGAACAGCAATATCTAAAGTTAAGCCCGGCAACTACAATACCATTCTCTGCAAATGTCAGAAAAAAACGCAGTTGGACTACATAAAATATTTTTAGAAATTGTATGATTATAATTGTGTTAGCCGATTATTGAAATTACGTTGTAGAATGAAGCCCAATATCTTTCGTGTTGTATTTTCGATTGCGCTGCAGCCCGAAATTTCAAGCTCCTACTTGCAGATTTATAATTTGGTACACCGGCTGACCTAATAAATTATTTTCAAGGTGAAAGGCTTGGTATCTTATTAAACGTGAAAGTAACAGGGGCAGTCGGCGCAGTCGGCGACAATACACATGGAAACAAAATTGTCGCTGATGTGAAGAAAAAAAATGCCTTCGTGTGGGAGTGGAGTTTGGGTAAGCAGGCCAGCACCCATGTACTCTAATATCTGCGCTAACACGGCACCCTGCTATAATGCAACAAGAATAGTCTAATGGCTGCATGGTAGCAGGTGCACGTGATGTCCCGTGCGCATAACGGCTGCACATGGAGGGCAGCTCTGATTGTGGGACGCCTGCATCGTGTAGTCCGGCCGCAATGTATGTCAAAAGGAACTAACACAATGTGGCTGTAAAGAAGACGGACAAATGGAAAGACTTTGGACTTCATTAGCGCAGAACAAAGCAGTTACTTCCGCATTTTTTCTTTGGGATTATCATTTATTTGGCCATGCAAGGCACTTCTCTCCCTATGTGGCGAAAGTGTCCTGGAACATCTCAATCTGAAAGATTTCCACCACTATGCTGCTGACGAACTCTCGACGGCAAAAAATTGCAAATTGATGAAGCTGAAACAGCAGCCAACGTCTTTTTTATCCGCGTAGCGAAACGTGCGAATAGAAGCTCAAACATCATTAGACTCACTTTGAACATACGTGAAACATTTGAGGCTAGGCTCTAAATTCCTTACGGTGCGCTCACTGCTCTTTGGTATTCAGAATCACTTGGCACACGTGTTGGTTGACGTTTACGTATCTTGTGCCGAGCTCAACATTCACGTCACACATTAATTTTGGCTGTCAGTGCAACTAATTATTTTGTTGCTTGCGGTGTTCGCATTTTTTGGCTTCGTCAACGCGTGGCCCATAAATAACTGCCTGGTGCCACTGCGTAAATATTTGAACAGGGCAACCTCTGCAACCTGCTAGGAATGAGTGATTTCATTTCCGTTGAAACCATAGACATTTTGTGCATTTTTGAGCTGCGCTAAACAAAATCACGTAAAACTTTATTGGGATGTTTTTTTACCACAATAACCAGTGTGATGAAATGTGTTTTCGCATTCATTCCTAGCAACACTGTTGGGACTGGGATTGCAATAATAAAACCAACCACGTTTACACAGCATTTTCTGAACCGCCAAAATATTTCAGATCTTCAATTTGTGTAGGCAAAAATCTTAACAGGTATTTGATTGAGTTACGCAACATCGGTTTGGCTTGACACATGACCGGCTGACCATTGCCTAAGCCGCTTACTGGCAGTCGTCCGCGCTCACTGACAAAAGGGTGTTCTTTGTCGTTTTCTCAAGTGTGTGCTCTAAGTCGACCACAGACCAGTTTCAGCATCGCCAGGAGCCACTCGATTGAAATGGTATCGAGTGCAGTTCCGGATAAACCCCTAAACCTATCCAAAACGGGCTCTACCCTAGCACCATTCACCTAGGGGGGGGGGGGGGGTGGTACCAAAACGAACGCCCAGAACAGTCTTTATGCCCATTATTTAAAAAAAATTGTCAGTTCACCGAGCACCACTATCACTCAAGGAAGCCCTGACGAGCAGAATCTCCCGCCTACACCATCTCATTTTCCGTCGGCTGTCCGAAACCTGCCCAAATACCCAGGTCTCTCAAAGCTAAGTGATCCAGTGAGAATTCAAAACAGTGGACCAAATAAAGGCTACTCTACTTTAAAAACTGTTTACGTCGTTCAAAAACCTCTGCTTAACTCTTAAGCCACCACAGTTTTTAGCCCGCGTGCCGTAATTACAAAACGAACAAAGAAAACTGTGAAAACCAAGGTCGAACTCGACCCCTGTATGTAGGCAGCCGTTTTCTGAATGGCGAAACCCTATTTTTAAAGACAAAAAAAACCGAAGGCACGAACTTTAGCGGATTTTGCCAAAAACACCATAAAACGTAATTGAAATTGCCGGGAGCATAAACCAAATCCAAATCAGTGTAAAAACGAAGGTTCACAACAAAAAAGAACCATCAATTCTGGCTGTACACTTGGCATTTACAAATAATCAGAACTTGGCAGAGTAAGCCTGATGAAAGCTGTCAGCTGACGAGCCCGGTGAAGGCTGCCGAGCAAACAGAAAACGCAAGAAACACACGCATCAAGCAGGGACAAAACCTGCCAAAAAAAGCAAAGGCACAATGAACGATGAACCGTCAAGTCCAGTCTCGTATGCTGCATAGTTTACTAAAGATATGCTTCCTTCCGAGACCGACGGGTCAGAAAAACTGAGAGAAAGGCAGGGGTAAAAAGAAAAGGAATACTTTCTTCTACAAACGCCAACGCAACAGAGCAGTCGGCGTCGGAATGCGGCTTCCCAGAACAGTCACCAATGGGTAAAACCACTGCAAACTGATGGACCGGAGAACGATTTGCCCAATCTCCTCCAAGACCACACAAGTAATCCAGGCAACGACTAATCGCTTCTGGCCACCCGGGAGGAGAGCGACAGCACATTCTTTATGTCCTTCAGGTTGATTTCAAACAACTGCGAGACCAAGAAGTCCGCAAGGACTTGGACTTTCTGCTAACATTTCTACTAACAAAATAGAACCGAATAAACAGGGTTGCTCTGGAAGCAAAACAAAAATTGGAAGTTGCAGAAAGTGAAATCTTGGGTCTCAGGGAGGCGTATGCCACCATACCAGGAGCTCCCGTATGGGCCATGAAACAGCTGCCAGGTCTGAAGCACCCGAACATGCCAAAACTCAGAAATGAAAAACTGCGCCTGTAGTGCAGTAAAACGTTTCTCGCATAAAGGTAATTGAGGAAATCAAGAAGGCCGTTGACTCGGCTGACACAGGCCTCAAGGATGTTATTGTCAGGCAGACAAGGAAGAGGGTAGCCATTTCCTCCACTCGTAAAAAAGAATAGACAGACGCAACTAAATTATAAAGAAGTTAGACAGCTTGAATAAACAAGTAAGGCAAAAGTCTCGAAGGCAAAGCTCGCAGAAATTATCATTACGGTATATAGACGACGTCCACGCAGGCTCCATCCAACAACATCTATT
>JABSTR010003802.1:0-64780 GCA_013339765.2 Haemaphysalis longicornis | reverse complement strand
TATATTAGCGATTGATAGTCTCATGCTAGGCAGCCTGATTCACCTGCCATACTTATGTTTGGCAGCTGTTTCAAAATTAACACACTACGATGGAACTAATGAGGGGCAATAACAATTTATAGGTACACTCAAATTAATTTACTTTTCAAGGGAGACGTATATCCTTCGTCACCTCCGCCTTGCACAAAATGGATGACGGTCCCATCGCCACCCAAGAAAGCGCATATGTGTGTTACCTCAACATGCTTCCTAGGCGGTTTCTGTTGACAGACAGATTTCCGGCCGAACCCGCAGGCATTTCAGGCAAACCGCCTGCAGGCGGGGTGGTCCTGATAATTGGGCGTGAAAGAAAGTGGCTGTTTCCGTTCATTTGCGAAGGCACCCAGGGAAGGACAGAATAATTTTTCTTAACGCCCCACCACACGGGTGCCCATTTCGCATGAATGAAGTTTACTCCTCTCCTTCCTCCTCTGTGCAGGTTATACATGGGCCATATGAGAGTAGAGGTGCAAGTAGACGTAATAAAACAACGTCGCTTATCCACCGAGTTTAAGAAATGTGTCATGCAAAGCATCAAATATATTCTCGAAAATTTCAGATTGCGTGTTTCAGCGATCGAAGGAGCATGCACCAATCGCACACACCCATACTGGAGATTTCTGCACCTACATTCGGGATTACCTTTCGGCTTCGCCTTGTCCTCCTCTAGAAAACCGCCTTATTGTGCAAATAAAGTTACCATTATTATTATTAGTTGGCGGTTGTTTTATCTCTCACTTAAGTAAAACACCGTTCAGTGAAAGTATAACAGCACTCGTAAACAAGAGCCTAGTTATACGCTAGGCATGGTAAAATGTTTCGTACATTTGGTTGTTTTTAATTTACGAATCGTATACGGTCAAAAGGAGCCGATCTGCCCAGCAATGTCTCGCGTAACATGATATGACCGGCTGACGGCGAGTTCAAATCGGCAGCAGCCACTACGGACATGTAGAGAAGGTGTCCTTGAAGATAGGCGGCGGCGGCGGCTTATTCCGTATCGTCGGCAGTCTTCGCAAGCTTGTCTTCGCAAGCAACGAAGTGACACAGCAGACACTAAGGCGTGTTAAAGTGAACCGTTGTAAATTACCCCCACATGAGTGTCGCTATACCAAAACTGAATTCGGCGCGTCAGCCCGCCGTCCTCTTTTTTTAATATTTCATTTATTTTTGTTCGTCAAGCATGAATGCTTCAAGAAAACTAATAAAAAGCATACAAACTTGTAAAAAAACTCAGTTATTGCCATAAAAGTTGCCTAATCTAGCTTAGGGCCCTAAATTTGTGCATTTTTAAGAAAAATTGTTAGCCATATTTTCAACTACTGATCTGGCAACTACAGCGTGGCATCATGGCGGCATTCATGTTTAGAAACTTTTTTGAGCCAGCTTTACCCGCCTGATCTATGCATGCATGCATGTATGTATGTATGTATGTATGTATGTAGCCTGGACCGACCATCGTCCACCGGTAGCGGCGGAGTCGAACGACTCCGGCCGCTCGAGCAACGCGGGACCCGTCGATGACCGAGAAGACGGGGCCAGCTAGGGAGGTTTTGGGAATAAACCCCCCTTGGAGGTTGGCGTCGGTTGCCGTTGTCTCTCTTGCCTGCCTCTCACGCCGGCGCCGTGCGGAGGATCGTCGGAGTATGACCCATACCACAATTTGGTGCCCCAACGTGGGGCCTCGACTGCAAACGCAGTTGAGGCGCATACAGGCAAGATGGCAAGCAACGCCAACGAGTGGAGCGACGGGAGGAGGCTGGAGGCACGTAGGCCTACTGTCAACATGGCGGCGGGTCGGCTCAACCGCCGCGCCGTGCCCGCGCACACGCGCCGGCGGCAGCGATCAATTGACCCTCCAAGCACCGAATGGTGCGGCGGACTCGGCCTTCAAGGATGCAGCGGTTGGGAGTACGCAAATGCACCATAAACCCGTGACTACAGCGCTTCGACTTGGCCGATGCGACGTTGACAAAGAGCGAGGAGGGCGTTGAAGGTCAGTATTTTCCTTTTGCTACGGGTGGTGCGAAGGGAGACGAAACCGTCTCCACGCTAGTCGGTGCTTGCGTCTCGTCGTCGGAAAGGTGGAGACGGTACCGCCCGAGATTGCATTCAGGCAGTAAGAGCTTCGCGTGGCTCGTCAGGGAGCTCGTTTTTTTTCGGGAGGCGATCGTCAGGGTTTGTAAGAGACGGACCTCAGGCGACTATCACCGGAGAGCCGCGCCCGTAAGCCGCTTGTAACGCGGTGGGCGCTGGCGTTACGGCAGCCTGTATGCTGCGATCGGGGATAGTCCGTGTGTGTGGGCGAGCGTTACTGTGGGAGTGAGTGTGTGTGTGCGGGCGCCCGTAGGCCGCTCAGATTGGGGTGGGCGCTGGGTCTAGTGCAGCTGGTAATGTTGCGACCTAGGGTGTTTGAGAATGCGTGTGGGAGTGCGCGCCTGTATGCCGCGAATATGTCGGTTGGCGCCGGCAGCTGATATTGCTGCAAGTGAGTTGTAGGAGCCCTGCCTGCTTGACGCTAACGCAGCTTTGCCGAGTAACGCACCCGGGCAAAGAAAACTTGAACGGGTATTTCGAAGCCACCACCCGTGTTATGTCAGACGAGCTGCATCCGAGTAGGCTTTCTCGCCAGTGACAGGAGTTGGCGGAAATCCGCTGCTCCCTTCCTCAGGAATCGGAATCGCTCGCATAGAAGGGTGAGAGCGGAGCCCTCCGCACATGGACGGCAACGGGAGTCACGCCAGTTGCCAGTCGCCACCGCCATGGACAGCGAGGACGGACCAGCTGAACTACCCGGCCGGGCCGGCCAGTGAAGGTAGCACCGAGCGCAGCGTGTTGAGCTGTCGCCAGTTGCTACTCCGCCCACCCCCCCCCCCCCCCCCCCCCCCGGGCCAGCGTCCTGCGGGGCAACCATTCAGCCGTTCGGGAGGACCAGCCGCCGAAGCAGCCACGGAACCCAGGAGGCCGAGGGACCCGCCATTGGGGAGAACGCCTTGCACTGGAAGCAGAGGTCGCGTCAGCAAGCGACCTCCGCATTCTTCGGCTGCGGCTGCCGACTTCTGGACCTGCCAACCTGTTGTGCTTCCTAACCGTGAGAGCCTCGGACCAGTGCATCGCGTGGCACGCTCATCAGGTCGAGCTTCGCGGATACGGCATTATATGGCGAACATTGGGGGTGAACTGGCATGGGGATGACGTTTGTTGGCGTATTTCGTAACTTTTTCGTAACTTGAGGTTTGGGATTGAGTCTTGTGGTTCGCGGCACCGTTTCAAGGCGGGTGGCGTCGAGTATTTAGGGAGGAGGAGTGTGGGAATCGTGGCTGCCCGCGACCCCGACTCGGTACGCGGCAGCGCTCGGAGGGCCGCGCGGTTTGCGCGGGATTGCGCATCAAGACGGCATAAGCCCGCCGTGGAATAAGGGGGTTCGCTTGCGCGTCGCGAGATGGCGCCACCGGCGCGCTTGAGCGGGGAGCTGGGGAGCTGGGAGTCGCTTCGGCGGGGAGGCGGCTGCGGTGGCTGCGGGGAGCGAGGACGTCGGCTGCGGCGCTTGGCGGCGGCGGGCGGCCGCTCCGAGCGAGGACGAGACGGCGTGCGGCGGCGGCGGAGCGACCCTGCGCCTTCCTCTTTCGAGCCTGGACCGACCATCGTCCACCGGTAGCGGCGGAGTCGAACGACTCCGGCCGCTCGAGCAACGCGGGACCCGTCGATGACCGAGAAGACGGGGCCAGCTAGGGGAGGTTTTGGGAATAAACCCCCCTTGGAGGTTGGCGTCGGTTGCCTTTGTCTCTTGTCTGCCTCTCACACCGGCGCCGTCTACACGGCAGCCGCATGCGGAGGATCGTCGTAGTATGACCCACACCACAGTATGTATGTATGTATGTATGTATGTATGTATGTATGTATGTATGTATGTATGTATGTATGTGTGTGTGTATATGTATGTATGTATGTGTGTGTATGTATGTATGTATGTATGTAGTGTGTATGTATGTATGTATGTAGGTATGTATGCATCGAATGTTGATTCTGTCAAGCACAACTGATTCCGCGGACGCTCAAAAAAGGCCACCCTTCACAACGGCACTATACCCTGGCTGCAACCCTCCTTTCAGGCTTCCATTCTTCCTGTGGTGCTCAGCTACTACAAGTCGATCTTCAGTCCCAAAGAGAAGATATTCGGGCAGGGTAAGCCAAACATGTTTTCGAACTTAACGCGTCCGTAATATACCATAGTTTCAAGGTAATTTCTTGAAGAAAAAAAGGCGTAATTTTTCTCGTCGCCTCTTATATCAGAAAGTTGAATGTTGAAAGTTGAAAGTTAATTGCGACATGTACAGGAGTGACTATACAGTTGTCGAGGGGAACGGTCAAAAAGGCTTAAAAAAGGCCTAAAAAAAGAACGGGTGTGAAGTTAAAAATTCATGTCAGTGTATACTCCCTGACATCCGTAAACTTTTTGTCTCTATCGCTAGATAAAAAGGGTAAATTAACAAACCGTGCATTTTAAGCGGACATGTACCGTGAATTCAATAGGCCTTCAAGCCCTGCAGCTGCTTTTGTTACACTAACAAGAATTGCTGCACCTCGGAATGACACAGATTGCCTCCACAGCACCAAAGGAAGGCGCTTGCTCACCTCCTTTCTGTTAAGGCGAAAGCTTTGTCTGTCTCTACGTTCTCTAATACCCCTGTCACATGGCAAATCTAATGTCATTCAAAGCTAATGGGATTAGCTGTTAATGATATTCACTTTGGCCGTGCGGGTCTACACGACGAAACAAATGTAATTTGATATTGAAAGCATCCCCCATTATGAAAATCGCGGTATTACTGTATGATGATGTAAATGCATCCTTAACGTTTTATACCATGCACTGTTTTGAACACAACACAGACTCCTTTTGAATGAAGAAAAGCAGTGTATTACTATTTTCGGTGACATATGTAGATGATAAGCCAAAACAAGTGAGCCACAAATCCGTATGTGGGTAGCGGAAACATGGCCTAGCTTTGCGTAGGTGTTGTTTGCCTTCCTTTTACAGCGAAGCTTCCTTACTGAAGGAGTTCGATGTTGCGCCAAAACGCAGGAAATCCAACTTTACACAACGGGTTTCACAAAGCGACGATGATGATAAGCGAAGACGCGTAAAGCACCCCAAGAAAAAAAATGGACGCCATCCCACCCTGCCAAAATAGGTGTCCTGCGCAGCTGTTGTAAACCCCTACACATGCTGATGGGGGAGAGTATTAAATGTTCCAAGTTGTCTCGGTGGGCTTGTCGCTCGCACTCGGCTTCTCTGGCGGCAAATGCTGGGTCTCAAAGCACGCGCTCGGCGTCTTTGGCGAGAACTGCTGGAACCTGCCTAGCCTGACGCATGCGCTAGCTCTCAAATGACGTCAACTCCCCTCCCCTTTCGAGAGCAGCTTCAAACCTAATCATTACCAGAACACATGGGTGAGGGGAAGTGGGGGGGGGGGGTCCTATTGTTCACCGGCGCCTTATTATCCATCGTGTGGTTTTGATGCTTGTTTTGTGGGTTTTTTCTTTACACGAATACAGAGCTCTATGCTGCACGCCTGACTAGCCTGACGCATGCGCTCGGCGTCTTGGGCGAGAATTGTTGGGTCCTGCCTGGGTTTTTGTGTTTACATCACGAAATTTGCCGACCAACGAGGAGCCAACAGCTTCGTTGTAAACAGTGATTCCTGTGGTCGGAATCGAACCTGGTACCCCGCGTTATGAAGCCAACGTATATCCGAATGCACCATTCCGACACAGTCTAAGCAGTTTGGATTTTGGACTCTGACTCAGGTAGCATGGAAGAATGATCCGCATTTTAAGCATTTTTCTGTTACTAAAATGGCTTTGATTATCTATGTAAAACAACATTCGGGAAAAAAAAACATTGATATACTGACAGTTTATGCCCAAGTGATCGTCGATTACATGATCGTCGTTATATTTTCTTGTTTAGTGAGGGGCCACTGTTATCGAGGTTACTCATTCGGTTCAGAACCTAACGCGAAGGTGTTCCCCGAATACATTCTCGTTACATTTTGTTTCAAGCTGTGAGATCGTTTATGTCTTATGATAGCTCGTTCGTGATTATGTCCCCTTCTGTTGCGAAAATGCTTGCGTGACAAGAGGATATATGCATCGCGTGTAATCTTCGCGTCGTAAGGTTGCCGGGTGTCGGCTGGTGGTGGTTTCAGCTGCAGCAAGCACCTGTCTTCTATCTCGCAGTGCGCCATTTTTTGTTCTGTTGCATCGTCTTCTGGCGCGTACCTCTGTGGGCGACTACGTTTCCCAGCTGCCGCTGAGGTACACGCTTTTGAGTGCATTGCAGTAGAGACAGCAAATACGCGCTGAAACGAGTTCAGTTGTGCGGTTGACCTTCCATTGGCACCGTCATTATCCGTTTCCGGTCACAAAGTTTTCTTCTCGGTGTTAGTATGAGTGCGAGGCTTGGCCAATAGCCCTTTTTTAGCGACTATGCGATTGGGGTTCACGTGATCTGCTACTTTTGTGTTAAACATTATTAAATTACTGATCTGGACGTCCAACGGTGAGATTGCGTCCTCCTATTGTCATTTTTATGATATTTTCCCTCCTGCGTCGAATCGTTTTTTTCGCTCTTACTGTAACTGAAAGGCTTAGCAATAACTGTGGTATAAGCCAGCTGTACATATACTCGTTAGGGTACTCGTGCTTTGACGCTTTTGTAATTAGCATGCCCAAAATTTGTAGGCCACCAGTGGTGCGATTGTGTCCTCTCATTACCATTATCATGGTCATTTTTCCTTTTGGACCACTTTTGTTTTCTCTTTGGCTTTCTTCGTCTCCTTTAAGTATTGACGCCTACTCTCCATCAGAAATCGTTTTTTTTTCTCTTTGTTTCTCTCGCCTTCGGGATTGCAAGTCCTAAATATTCACTATTAGCGTAACGTGCTTTGCTACTTGCGTAATTGGCACAGTCAAATTACTTTTATAGGCATCGGTACATGCCCTGAGGCATGTTCCTTGTTCCAAGACCACAATGCATTTACAATAGCTCCACGTTGTGTTTGCCAAAGAGAAGCCTATGCGACGGAGCAGTAGGTACGTGAGTGTTGGACTCGCACTGTGTGGGACCCGGGTGAGAATTCCAGGCCCTTATACTTTTGTTTCCTTTGCTTTGATTCTTGTTGCGCTGTGGGCCAATTTTTTGTTCCATCTTTAGGTGACGCCGATGCTCGAAATCACATTTTGCCAAATGGGGTATTTCATGCTTTCGTATTAAAAGACAATAAAGGGACGAGACTCAAGGACGTGTGTCTCGTCCCTTATTTGGCTGTTGTGCAGTTCATCGTTAGCCTGAGTTACGATTTCCTTCGATGTACTGGTTATACGGATAGTATAAGACCACTTTACTCATTCTCTGTGGCCTGGCTGCAGCTAGCATCCAACAATCTTCGATGTCTCCACTGACGCCTGTGCAGGGCAGGTCTACATTGAGTGTCGGAGTAGGGGCAAGTGGTAGGGTTGGAAGAGCGGTGAGCAGCGTGTTCATTGGGGAGACCTGTATGCTGTCAAGAAATGCTAAAAAACCGCGATCCTTACTCTCACTGCGACTAAATTGGCACCGCCTGCCGGTGTATTCAACTGGAAACAAGTCTGAATACCACGAGTATTGCTACCGAGGTGGATTGGTGCGCTATAATCCGTCGGGCATTTTTTTTCGAAGAGCAGATATCACATGCTACAACGTGGGGTGACGCAGAAACTGTACATTCGTTTTGAGATTCTCGCGCTATTAACGATTGATTGATTGATTGTTGGGTTCAACGCGCCGACGCAACGCAGGCGATGAGGCCCGCCGTAGTGGAAGGCTCCGGATTAATTTTGACCACCTGGGGATCTTTAACGTGCGGCGAAATCTCGTACACACGGGCGTTTCTGCTTTTCGCCTGCATCAGAAAAGCGGCCGCCGCGGCCTGGAATCGAACCCGCGACCTCGTGCTCAGCAGCGCAACGCCTTAGCCACTGAGCCACCGCGGCGGGTACTCGCGCCGCGGTAAGTCGTGGACGGAATCATAACTTTCAGCGAAACTCGGCTTAGTATTTCATTTAGAGTATAATTACACAAATTGCCAAGATATCGTCGCTCTCTCTTTAAGCTAGACACTATCCTACACGACATTTTTAAGCTTTTTAAATGTTCAGTAGCTGGAAGCGCAGGTTGTCGTTGCGGAGATGAATTATTGCGATACAGGAGACAGGGGGTAAGGAAAATTGTAGGGGAAGAAAAAAAATCCCCGGAAGACTGTGGCGTTATTTAAAAAAGGAAACAAAGACGCACGCGTTAGCAGCAAAAAATACAGGAGCAGCTTTCTGGCTCATCGCAGTTCTCTTAGAAGTGATTTCTTTGGAGTTATTCAGTGTAACGCAAACCTTATCACGCAGCTAACATTGGTGGTGAAAGCATGCTTTGTGCGCATTTTCAAGTTTAGCACATGTTGTCCAGCCAGGTTCTAGAGGCATGGAAGAATGCCCCACTTAAATGCACAGGCGGTAACTTTTGATAGACTCTTACAAAAAAAAACTATTCGGAGTATTTTTACACTGCTCATACGCAAGTAAACGATGCTGCGTCAGAAATTGCAGTTTTCCTTGATGATTTTACTTAGTTTCTGGGCAGTTGGAAGTTTGAGCAGGAAAGCTTCGGAGTAATAAAAACTCCGCCCGCTTCGAGCATTTTAACAAATCCGGATTACCATCGGCCGCGCTATCTAGATGCTGGAATTGACAGAAACGAAGCACACCGTGCTCAGAAACATTACAATGTGCGCGCAACCGCGGTATATCGCGCATGCAGGCAGCGCAAAAGAGATGCAAGAGGCAAGCTCCAATTGTGTGCAGGCCTCGAAATAGGACGCTCGGCACAGGGGGCAATGAAGCGTAAGACCTGGCGCCCGAGTAGGTTGAGCCTCTCGAGCGGCGCGTATACAGGACCGTGAAAAAATAGCACGATGAAGTCTCAAGGGATATCGAAAGCAAGAAAACGTCGATCACCACAAAAGCCAACCCTCTTTATGTGCTTAAGTGCCCTGCGTGTCTAGTCGTCTTCGTTTGACCTCGTTTTCTGCTCAGTTTTTCCTTGTCGCATTATGTGCTGTTTACCACCCTCCTCGGGTCCCTCCCAATTTGGTGCGGCACTAACTACATGCCCAACTTTGTGGCGTCTATAAAGGCCTCAACTAAGAGCCCTCATAGTGTTTCACGTAACTTGTATGCAAGAACTAAAATAACAAATGTTCGAATTTCAAGCAGCAATGTAATTAGCGTAGGTCATGGTAACATGAAGCATCTCGCCCCATTTCTTCTTAATCTCAAAATTGAGGAATAATCAAAAATTAAATATTTTCAACGACTGAGCATACTCGACCTTTTTCAATTGTTAGGTTGAGGAAATCTAAAAAAACTGCGAAATGCTGTTGGACGGGAGATAATTTACACCGCCCGAATAACCTGTTAAAAAGTGCAATCGAGCCGCGTATTTGCTGCCGAACGTACGCGGCGCTCGTTGTTTGAATTTGGAGCTTACTTTTGCGGCAGGAAAACAAAACAATGCACCGATGGAACTTTCGTGTGACTGCTGCGTTTGGCGTTAACTTTGATGCTCTAAAATGTGGCTGTCGGAAATTTTCGGGAGGATTTGGTGTTAATCGCCTATTTTAATTTAGTCTTCAACTGAACCAAATAAAAAATAGGTAAATATGGTTCGGGGAAAGCTGGAAAGAAAAAGAGCATCACTTACTTTATTTCTTAGTTCAAGTTATGTGCAACACCCCGCATATGAATGTTCAATAAAGTGGCGTGAATAGGACGCCTATCCATAGGAAGACACGGAGAGTGTTAGCCGGCGAGCAGAGCCGCTTACGTGTTGCACTTCTCTGGCGGGAGGGAAGCAGGACGGAGGGAAAGAAGAAAGAACCAATGGCAGATAAAAAACGAATCAGAAAGCTGGAGATACCTCCAGATTCCTGGTTTCTTTAATTGTGGAATTGCAGGAGCTGTCAATGTGGTTTGAAATCGGTGCTTCGGTATTTCCTTAGATAAAAAGGGTTTTTGAGATGCCGCAACAAATTTTATAGCTCGTAATAAAGCTGAAGTTATGTAATCGAAGTACGTAAACACGAAGTTGAAAGCTTGCTCCCGCCAACAAGGACATAAACAGTGACGATCGTCAATATTTATTGCCAGCAGCGCCATTATACTCTGTTGTTCACTAAGGCATGTTTATGTACTAGGTATATGGACCCACTACGCTGGCTGGGATGGCAGGTTCGGTTCACATGTTTACGGCAACTTCTCTTTTCTTTTACACAGAAGAAAAATAAAAGCCCAGCGTGGGAACTAGATTTTGCCAGTCATAATTATTCCCGGGTTTTTAAATTTGTTGTAGCTCTCAGCTACAGCGTACGTCAGAGTGAAGCCGTAGCTTCGGCACGCAAAACCCCAATTTTAGCTTCGTTTAATCAAATAACCTGATAGTAATTTAAATTGTGCTCCTCCATTATCCTAATTCAGTGCCATGGACCCCAGAGACAAGCGACAAACAGCAACACGATAGCCTTATCGAGTGAAAAAACATTTCGTTTGAAGACAAATGCACCCGAAATGCCCCACGGTGTAGGAACGTCGAGTATGCAGCTGACGTGCTGAGGACGCCGTTGATGGGTCTTTCCGGCTCAACCACCCGCAGGCACTGTGACGATGACCGTGCTGCCTGCGTTCGGCACCCAGGGCCTGGGCAAGGACGACGTGGCCAGCGTGGCCACGCGAGTGTACAACCTGATGCAGGCCGAGCTGGACCAGCAAGCGGCCGCCGAGCAGATCGCCGCCGTCGGGGGCGTGCGCGGCCTGTTCAACGACCACTCACCGGTCGCCGCCACCGAAGCCGGCAGCGGAGGGGCCTTCCAGCCTCACGAGAAGAAAGAGCACAGCGAGAACACCGGCTCCTGCCGTGCGACCTAGTGCTGGAACTGCTGGACGGGGGTGTTGCGAAACCGAAACAACAGCCCCGGCGAGATTTCGACGCGAACAAAAACTGTGGCCAATAAATGTAAATAACACGCAACTATGAACGAAGGATGTGCGAATGTAGTGGCTGCGCGTGAATTCCCACTGAGACTTCTTAACGGAGCCATGAAGAGAAAACACACGTTTGGTTCATTCAAAAGAATGCCTCGTTAGAACCATACTGACACCACTTTTAACGTAAACTTCTCTCAAATAAGCTGCATAATTAGGAAAAAAGGGAATGGCCATGCGGCCCATTAGCTCATTTCCCGCATCAGAACCTATGATGTCGTACCAGCCAGCTCTGCGATTGGCGGGGGGCGGCAAAAGCAAACGCAAATTAGGCAGAGCTTATAAGCTTGCCGAACGAGCTATTTGCGCTTAAATTTAGAGCACATTCGTTTTAAAGCCCTAAGGATGGTGGGACAAACAGTGGAAGTTACGAAAGCACACGTAAACAGAGAAGTACCGATACGTATACTGCTGTTGGTACTGCGCACACTGCTTGGTTTAGCTGCACAGGACTGCGGGGCTTTCTGGTTGTTTCAGACGACCCTGGCCGATTGACGCAAGCTAAGATGTCTTACGTGACCGTATTTGTCGAGCTAGCACCATGTTTCACAAAACGATTGCCACCATGAACAAAACAAGCCAGGTACAAATACGTTCACAAACAAACCAAAGGCAGAAAACGGCTTGCCGCGGTGTGGTGGCGCAATCTATAGATTCACTAACGGTAAACAAGGCCCTGGGATGTCATTTCAGACCACGAAAACACACAATTTAGCTGGAAAATCAAAATTTTAACTTAAGTAATTAATTTCTCAGCGAATAAAGCATCGTTTGCATTCAGACAAGCGCTGGGGGCACTATAAAACACGAAATCTTTCGAATAACACAAACTTGTGTTTTGTCTTCATGGCTCCATTAACAACGGACTATTGGACGCAAAACCGGCGCGTACCATGAAACTCGTGTTTACGTGCCTTAAAGGGACACTTAAGCGAATTTTTCAAGCTCCTCGTTTTTTCTTGCACTGCGTAGACTAGCTCAAATTAACACACTTTTCATCCGGTTGATAAGTCGGTAATTATTTTATAAAGCGCGAAAGAAGAAAAACTACCATGTGCGGTCTGCGGCAGCCGCACCAACTAAAGGCTGCGACGTCAGGAGGAGGAGCACCGTGATTGGAAGATGTCCAAGATTAGCATTCAAACAAGTTGCGGTTTCGGTTTCTGTAAAACAACATGCTTGACATCCGACGTTATCGTCGGATGGGCATTCTCGATATCTCAATAATCGCCATACCGTGCTTCTGCCATGTTTTCGGCTGTAAAATGCCTAAGATAAGCCTCCTAGGACGGCTTGGAATCGTAGCAATCACTAGCCGAGGCCTCCGCAGTGGATGGACGCCCTCTGCCTCACCGCAGACGCTCAAGTGCCATGCGCTTTTTCCCTCATATTTGGAGCTTGCCTCACTCATGCATGTATCGTAAAAAGCATGTTCACACCAGGCCAACGGTCTGCTGATTCTGGCCTGCGCCTACTGCCCGCAAGCAGTCGGTGCTTATGGCAACAGCACGCCAACGAGTACTCGCTAGCGCGTCAGTGGCCGTCTGCGCGCGTTCTGCGAACTAGCTCGTGGAGCAGTGAACGTTACGGCCCAAAAATTGTGAACTCAGTATAGAAAACATCAACCGAAAACGAAAAAATCAACTTACAAAAAAAAAGAAGTAGCCTAGGGGATTCGAAGTTGCGACTAGAAAAATAACGTATACGTAGCGCTCCTGACCACTCGGCCACGAGCCCGCACAACCGGCTCTCGAAATATAAGGTATATAATGTATAACTAGGTTACACTTTTATTTAGTTTTAGCATTTCAAGCAGCTGAGGTGACTATTCGTTGTATAGCGGTCGTGCAGTAAGCGTCCCCCAAATTTCCAGAATATCTCACGTCTAGCAATTTCATGTCTTCGACGGAAAAGCGTTCGCAGATGTGTGGTCGTGCTGCTGACCGCTGTGCTTGTTCCCCGAGCCCAAAAAAAGTGCTTCCTCCTCCATAGTTTTACGCTGTGCGGTAAAAGTTTCAGTTGATTTTATTTCCTTAGTACCTATATTGACTTCGCTGACTCTTCTCCCGCCTTCAAGTGGCCTTAGAATTTCCTACTAGCGTACCAGTCAGCGGAGCGTCGCATGTGGGCTTGTGCAGCGCTTGTCTGGAGCGACCTGGACTTGGAGCTTGATGCAGTGTACAAACTATCAAAGTAAAGAAAGGCACATTCTCCCATTCACAAACGTGTCGTGGCTTAATTTCAACTGAGCTAAAGAATTGGGACGACCCGTCGGCTGCAGGCGGTCTAAACGCTGGGCTGACTGACTCTGTCGGAAGGTCGGCGAGCCGTGCAGTCTACGTAGCGAAGTCAAGCCAAGTCATTTCCTCTTGACGTCACACGAAAACGCCACAGAAAATGGGCGAGGATGCGGAGAGGAGGACAGCATTTTCGAATAGATTTTCCTACTAAATTAATTCGCTATCATAGTGGTCGAAACATGGCCTATGGACTCCGGACTACAATTTGCGCTAGTAATCCCGCAATGTTCACGAATCACTTCAGTGTCCCTTTAATATTCGGACACAACTTTCTGTGGCAGTGAAGGGAAATCTACGGGGGAGGAGGTCGCTGATATGTGTTACTGCGCCGAAGTATATAAAGTGATTTCTGTTTTGGTTTCGGAGTAACAAATACACATTTGCTACAGTTCGTTTCCTCGCATGAGGTTTATAGTTGAGTACGCTGGACCGCGATCACCGAGTGCTCAATCATATCAGCGTCTAATTCTCTAAGCAATGGTTACTTCTCGCCACCATAACTACGCTTCGCCTGTTCCAGAGACGCTAAGTGTGAGTTGGAACTGCCACCACTGATGCGGTCTTGAAAGCCAATCTGCTCCCCGTCGTCCACTGAAGGAGAAGACGAGAACAGTAAAGAAGAAAATGAGTAGCGCACAGTAAACTATACGTTTTATTAGGGGCGAAGCACCTTAGGGGCTCGGGCTGTCGGCGTCTCCTGTAGTCGTCGTCTCATGTCGTCACGGTGCACCAAGTTGTCAAACGGTGGTCAAAAAACAAGTGTATCGGATAAAACCGGTTCAAAATAAATTAACATGATTGGAACTAATTTAGAATACAGGAATAATCAAGATTTAATATTATTATTAACAGAAATTACTTAAATCGCGTTTCGAAGTTGGTTTGAAACGCCAGGTTTTCTCCTGTAAAGTATACTTCTTAACATGCTGCGGCGTGTGGCACGAAGACAACTAACGGCCAGAGGTGATAGTAAGTTGGGCTGACTTGCCGACATCCCTGATGCTTTCTGACGGACCCCGGCGGTCTGTGAAATTTCACCTCCTGCCGCTTTATTTCCCGTAAATTAACAATTATTGGCCACCTTGAGCACGCCTATGGCGTCAGACCGGACCCCAAACCCAAAACAGCTCACGCCCTACAGTACTTTCCACCTTTGCAACTGACCAACACGTTTGCATCTTTGTCCGCCTCTGTTCGTACTTTCGCTGCTTCAGCCGGACTACGCGACAAGCGCCCGTCTCCTCACCGACTTCTGCGGTAAAACGGTGAGTTATCTTGGCGCTGCACGCAAGCAGAAGCATTCTGTACCTTGGCTTACCTGCTCGCAGCATCTCCTGTTTTAGGACACTGACCCCTCCGCGCCAACACACTCCCGTGCGGATTACAGCGGATGTGGGATAGGTTCTGTTTTGTCTCCATAACATGAGCGTGTGATTTCACAGGCGAGTCAGTTGCCGTCCATACCTGACTCCAGTTACTCCGTTACGAAGAGCAAACGCCTTGGCTCAGAATGGGCAATAACCTAATTCTGACCCTACTTCTATGGCCCGCCATTCTCCATTGTAACGGATCACTGCGCACTGTGCTTGCTCTTCTCATTGAAGGACTCGGCAGGACGAGTTGGCCACTCGGCGTTGAGCCTTAAAGAGGACACGAGTTCTCAGTCACCAGTAGTCTCGTCGAGTGCACCAAGATGACAATTGTCTCTCTCGTAAACCGTCCACCTAACTGGTCTACTCGCTTGGCTGCGATACATGCAGTTTAGCCATATCTCATCTACTGGCTCCCGCCACGAGCAACGCCACGACGCTACGAGCCATAATTAAAAATATTGACTGTGCTACTCCGGACCTTGCGCTGCGCGCCTTCATACTCTAGAATAGTGTACTGTATCGCCCCAAATTCCGCTCTGGTGGTCCTGCATTGCTGCTGCCTATTCACAAGCATATGCGGTGAAACAGTCAGCCATCTTGAGGTGCTAGAGAATATGGCCATGCACGGCGTCGTTTCACAGCGGAGCTGTATATGCCTAATGCCCCCAGTTCTTATTCCTATGAACCTGCTTTACTCGCCAACGCCGTTTACCGCTTTCTCGCCACCGGCGACGCCTCTTTTACAAGTTCTTTACCCATCGGCCCCACCTATGCCTTTTTGACAAAACGCGCAATCGGCTGCAGATAGCGCGCTAGCGCCGTTATCAGCCGCGCCGGGTTGGACAAGTAGAGAGAGCGGTTGCGTCTTCTACTCGGTAAGATAAATCCGAGGATGCGCTGGCGACACCCTTGCCGAGCCCAGTTTCACCATTTTTACATCCGCTGGCGGAGTGTAGAAGATGGCAGGGAAATCTGTTCCAGTCGCTTGCATCTAGGGCGCTGAGAAAGATCAACAGCGGGGAGGAGGGAAAGGAGGTCGTGGTTGTGTTACGGGCAAGGTGTCGGATCGAAATGTTTTTTTCCTTCCGGTTTCATGTTTCGTTCCATAACTAAAGTTCGTTCCGGTTCAGCTCCGGAACGAAAAAAAAAAAACGGGTTGTTACTCTTTCACAGCGGTTGGCGAGTTTGCGCGCAAGAAAAATTGAGATTTATTGAATTATTTTAAAAACCATTCAGAATTATGAAATTGTGTTGAAAAAGATGAAGTGATGCTTATCAATTTTGTAAAGCTATGCCTTAAATAGCTCAACTGCGCACACACAAACGCACAAAAAAAAAATCCGAGGAAACT
The DNA here is from genome assembly GCA_013339765.2 of Haemaphysalis longicornis. Lineage (NCBI taxonomy): Eukaryota > Metazoa > Arthropoda > Arachnida > Ixodida > Ixodidae > Haemaphysalis > Haemaphysalis longicornis. Next base: position 48,584 of record JABSTR010003802.1, on the reverse strand, counting down.
TGAGCACTCGTCGGCGTATATCTTTTCATGGCGCAGCTGCAAATGACGCTCCAAATTTTTACCCTGGTCCCCAGAAACTGCATTCTGGAAGTTCTCAACCTGACACCCAGGTGTGATTGCGGCGGTGTCGTAGATGAAAAATCTTTGAGCGCTATTTGTTTTGGGGCACCCGGCTTGGTGAAGTATACCATTTTTTAGGTGCGAACACTCCAAGTTTCCGAAAAACCAGCGTGCTCCTCTCGCACGCAATTGAGTATGCAACCTTGGTCTGGAACCCCAACATTAAAAATTCTTAGGAATAATTTTGAGGCAGTTTAAAGTCCAACTGTGGCGCTTTGTTACTAACTCGTGTAGTTGTAAACGTTAGCGTTAAAAGTGTGAAACGGTCTGTCTCATGACACACTCTAAAACTCCAGTCTTAAAATCTTAAAACAGACTGTATGAGAGAAGGTAGCATGGACCAACATCAGTACCTTCTGCTCCCGCGTATACATCCAGACCAAGGGATAACAGCAAGAAAATTGGCGGATATTTGTGGGCGCACATCCGCATGGGAAGCGTATTTTCCTAAAAAAACTAATATAGATAGGTACTATCTGGCCGACAAACTGTTGCTTGCCGCTCCTTATGAAATGTTTTCCGCGGAGGAATTATCTGGCCGACACTGTTGCTTCCGCTCCTTATGAATGTTTTCCGCGGTGCTCTTGCAACACTTGCGTACAAGTGAAGCATGTCTTGTAGCTGTTTGTATTGAGTGTGCGGGCTGTATTCTGCGGTTTTCGCTGCTAGTCATCTATGCTGGTGTTCACGCCAAAGATTGTATTTTTTAAATGCAGAGCATTTCTTTAACTCACGATGTCACCCGGCGTTGGCGTGCCTCGGCGTCCGCAACAGCCGTTCCAGGTGGCGCCCTCTCCCCCACTCTCCTCTCCCGTATCACGCTACCCTCCTCGCTCTCAACAAACAGGTCCCGCACCCCTCCCCCTACACTATATATAAAATAATACTTACCGGCGCCTGGTTTCGATCCCACGACCCTAGCGGGTCGGAACGCAAGGTACTGGTGCTCTACACCTGCGCCACAAAGCCGACACAGCAATGGAAGGCTACGAACGCGCCTTATATCCTTGACTCATTCAAACGTACGTCAAGAAGCTGCTGATACAACGCATTCACTACCTGTGGGCGGAACGCGAGGTACATGGTGCTCTTCCCACTGCGCCACAAAACCGACACAGAGATGAAAGGCTACGAACGCGCCTTATATCCTTGACTGATTGATTGATTGTGGGGTTTAACGCGCCGACGCAACGCAGGCGATGAGGCGCGCCGTAGTGGAGGGCTCCGGATTAATTTTGACCCCCTGGGGATCTTTATCGTGCGGCCGGAAATCTCGTACACACGGGCGTTTTTGCTTTCGCCTCCATCAGAAAGGCGGCCGCCGCGGCCGGGAATCGAACCCGCGACCTCGTGCTCAGCAGCGCAACGCCTTAGCCACTGAGCCAACCGCGGCGGGTATATATATCCTTGAACTCATTCAAACTACCGTCAAGAAGCTGCTGATACAACGCATTCACTACCACCAACTCCCCAAACACTAAACGTTAACGCAATACACCCACCCCCTATGCGACGCTATTACTCGAGTCCCCCTCGCGGAAGGATGGGCCCTTTGGCAATTTTTTGTTCTTTATTCTCATGTCGTGTTTTAGATATTCGTGTTTATTCATGTATTACACCCCCTACAACAATGCCATATGACTAATGTGGATATTTTTAACAAAATAAATAAATAAATAAATAAATAAATAAATAACGCCGTGACGTCTGCATTGCAGTCAGATGCGCTCGGTGGTCACGTGTGAGCTCAGAAACCATGCCTATCGACACAGAGGGAGAGCGTATAGGTTGTATTCCACTGGCGAGGCGCGCATGCAGGCAAACCACGTGAGGTGTGCCGTCACTGGTTTACGTCGGGCTTCGCGGGATGGCGGTACTTGTCCGTTCTAACGTTATGATGGTGTTTGGACGTTCCGAACTTTACCCCACCGAACGCAAAGTAAAGCCTAGACTCCAATGTGAGTGCGATTAATAACATCTGTACTGACACCAGCGTTGAGAACCGAGTTGAAACGAAGCAGACGACGCACGACGGTGTTTTTTTTTTCTACGGCGTGTTGGTGCAGTGGCAGAAGCCGCGCCATGTCCGTGACGCTTCGGCCATGTCCATGGCCGTTCTAGTGTTGCCAAGTGAAGAAATTTACAGCTAAACTTTTCAGTGAATACCATCTATAAACGCAGGCAGCAAGCCTGCTGGAGAGAGGGCACCGCGAGACGAAAGACGATTTTATGCAGCGAAATCCATGACAATCTACCATCTGGCTGCATGGCAACTGAAATGTTGAAATGAATGCTGAAATAGCTGAAAATTGCCACTCAAAGCGAAAAGCAAAGCGATTTTTTTCGTTTTCATTTTTGAGAGAAATAATAAATATCCTCACGTTTTCGTTTTCGTTCCGGCCAGACATGCAGTTTTTTTTAGTTCCCAGTTTTTGTTTCCTTCCGACACCATGGTTACGGGGACTTGGTTACTTACTGTCAAGGTAATCCATATAAAATAGGGGCTTGGGGTTCGTTCTGGTTTGCATGTGTGCGTAGAAAGCTGGTCTAAATTAAAAAGTGGGCTAGCGAGACAGGCCTCAGAAGGGCAAGCTTGAGGTCGCCAAATGAGGCGTGGCACTCCTATTGCCACAACAGTGCAGAATATTCTTTAGAAGATAAATGAGAATTGATTTCCCTCTGCAATATTCTTAATACACCGCCAAAAGTAAAATGCGTATTCGAGAAAGCTTTTTAGACTTATCACCATTGCAGATGTCTGGTATGCAGCTCAAAACAACATTTTTGGATATGAGCGTATTTCGTTTCTATTCGCAAATGGCCGGGATTAAAGTTCATCTAAGCCAAAGAAACATTTCTTCGGCTGTAGGTGAAGGCATAAGGGAAGAATAATTAACGAACACATTACAATACAAAAGTAAGAATCCACTCTAGGTGGCCCTAAACATTCACCGTGAGCCGTCGAAAGGTTTCTAGGTAAATTTTAGACGCCAAAAGGAAGGCGGCTAAACAGATATAGTCCATCCAACGCCGCCTGTATAAACACTGCCTAACGCGTCGCCCGCTTTCCAATGGGAGCGGTAAGACGCTTAGTTCAGGCACTCATCCGCTATGTGGCGCGCGCCGGCGGACGTGTCGCCTTTCGTCACTGCTCGCGAGTCCCGAACACTGCATCCACTTCTACAGCGTGTGTCTGTCAGTTTGCCTCGAATGCGCCGGAGCGCGGCCTGGGGAACGCTAGAACAACCGTAAATTATTTTGAATAGTGTCCGAGAAGCGGCGCTGGCTGGCGGACATGAAAGCACGTATGAAGGCTACGGAGCTGGAAAGGGTAGGAGATAGCAACAGGAGAGTGGCTGTTTGGCCATTTTTTGGCTCACGCGTTAGGCAAGGATTATACAGGCGGCGTGGTCCATCCGGCGTGAAGAAAGCCGTTTCTTGACGTCATGCATGCCGCAGTTACCTGCCAGTAGTCCGACAAAATATAAAAAAATCAAAGGTTGTTCGAAGCATCATTAAAACAAGGTAAAAGGCGCAGGTGCAGACTGGAAACACACTCAAACCCAACTAGGCCATCTTATCTACGACGAGCTAGAGGTGATGACAATGAACTACTCGAATTCAGGACGGATTAAGTAGTGATCCAACATTTTAGCGACGTCCTCTTGTGTAACCCTGCGTAATACAGGGAAACTGTTGTGGTTAAGAAAGCTAAATACGGATAAACTCGTTTAGAGTGACAATCGAGCTGTGGCTATGTGCCGTGCAGAGATCAGCGAAAAGAAAGAAGAAGAGTACTGTCGTCATACTGACAGGTTCGTATCGGATTTTAATTCAGCGCAGGATTTTGGTAATATTAGCCCGTTACGTTTATCCAGCCCCGCCTGTGTGAGCATGCCTGCTTGGAGCACCCGCACGCAAAAGCCCCGATGCCAACCATGGGGACCACGCCGTAAGCATCATCAACGCGTTGGTGGTGGGTAACGAGGCTGCGGTGTTCTGGATGTGCGGACCACCAACATCGAGCACGAGTCCCGCAGTGCCATCCGTGCCGTGAAGTAAAACTTTGTTGCCATGGGCATGGAGTTCCCGGGGTTGGTGGACCGACACATACGGGAAATCACCTGCACCTGGCTACTGCGCTGCAATGTAAACCCACTGAAGGTCATCCAGCTGGACCTCACCTTCGTCGACGAGGACGGCCACCCGCCCCCCAAACTACTCCACGTGGCAATTAATCTTCAAGTTCTGCAACATGGAGGACACACACACTCAGACATTCATCGAACTGCTCACCAACTCGGGCCATCACTTTAAGAATCACGACGAGAAGGTCATCCAACCCTACGAGTTTGCCCGGCTGCTGATGACCTCTGGGATGGTCCTCTCGAAATGCGTCTGGTGGCTTCCCATCCAGTGTGGCTACGAATTAGGCTACATGCTCAAATGCTGGCGGACGAGAACTAGCCCCCGGAGGAGTCGGAGTTGTCTGAGCTGCTCCTCATCTACTTCTCGGCCATCTGCGATGTGAAGTAACCTATGAAAAACTGCATGAACCTCACCGGCGGCCTGCTGGAACATCTAGAACCGTTCATTTAAAAGTCGGCACCTCGAGGATGTTCATCGGCTTAAATCGAGCCTCACCAACACCTATACATTGACAGATTGCTCTCAGGGTGGCGTTCTTCGAGATGCGATAAAGGTTTATGAAAATAACGTTTACCGCGCGAAGTATTGTGGGAATCTGGACGGTCTGGGTACGTCATGAGTGAGGAACGCCAAGTTGTACCAAAACGAGGCCACGCATGATAACGCGAAATTCTCGCCGTGCCTTTTACTCCTATTGCCGCCAAGCCGGCACCCACGTCCTCAAATTCCACTTCTTGAGAACCGCTGATGCTCCCGCTCCCCCTTCTCCAACTGGCTCTTCTCACTGCCGCCAAGCTTGCACCTCCTCGCACCACCAAGCAGTACCCGAATGGCTCAGCTGTCACACAGGCTACCGGCCCCCGATCAACGTGGCACAATGTTGCTCTTGATCAGTAGCTCCCAAAGGCTCACCACATTCTCTCGCTGCCAGTGTTTTAAAGACGATAGCCTTTCTTGGGCTACTTAAACCAAGAAATTTTGGTCTGTCTGTATGTCTGTTTGCCTGTCTGTCTGTGGCCCGATTCAGCCACCCGGCAAAAGTAAAACAAGGCCTGCGAAATAGTCTTATATAGTCACAGCTAAATCACAGCTAAAGTCCGGTGTAATGTTCATACTTGTCCACATTGTTGAACAAGAACAAGACATTACGCAAATATAAGGCAACAAACGAATACACAAGTGATATTTGCAGTGTTCTTTTATAAAAAATCATAGATGGCTGATTTTTGCGAAATGAAAAACTACATCGACTGCAGAAAAAAATTCACTCCACCATCGCCTGCTGTCGCCCGCTCCACTATAGCTTCTGGCGGAATTTTAAGAAATGAAGCGGCAACAGTTACGAAAGGTTCCACTAGATAGGCTCCACGTTCTACTTGGAACGCACGTGGACTAGGGAAACGCGGTACTACAAGCATCGAAGTAGGGTGCCTCAATTCACGCGCGTCTCCGCCGTACGGCAGCGCTGGCATCGATTAACCCGGCCTGGGGAGTGGAACGCGGTAAATTTAAATCGGCTTGAGCAAAACTTTAGCGAGTTTACCTTGAGAGGAGCGCGACGGAAGAGGAACAGCATGAGAGGTGAGCGGGAAAGCAAATGGAGGCATTTACTTAGCAAATGTCGGCAAAGACTATCGTCTTTTGTCGACATTTGCAACGAAAGGAGCAGATACGTGGCCAATTTTTTTGTCGTTCAGTTTTTCTCTACTTCTCACTTTTTTGTGAAATTCAAACTCCTTCTATATTTTGCTGCTCTACACTTGTTTAAAAGAACCAAACGTTTGTAAAATATTCAAATACGAAGATATAAAACGTCGTCAGCAGTCATGCGATAAAGAATGTTTCGAACCGGTGAAAATGATTTGACATGTTGCCTGTTGGTTTTTTTTTTTACATTCACTTCAGTTGAGCCACGATTTGCCTTGAGGGGTGGTTTTCTGTACTTGGATTAGTAGCTTCAAATTTTGTGCAGATGTATTGTTGTTTGCACATATTTGCTGTTTGTATAGAAGGTAGCTGCCTCAGACCAGTTCCGAGGTTTCGACTATAGGACTTGTCTCGTTCAAGTTATCAGGGATCATCTCTGGCGCACTGTTTATATAGATAGAAATGAGCAGGAGACATGGATGGGGCTGGCGACGGGAAAGCAGAGTGAGTCAACGATCGGTTTAAAAGGAGGGAAAAAGCGAGAAGTGACAGCCGCAGGCGAGAGGGGAAGAGTTGGTCGAGATTCTTGGAATGTCGGGAGGGAAGGGATAAAAGGGGAGCGAGGGCTTAAGGTGTCCTGTAGCGACGCCACGGGACCTTAAGGGAGGCTTACGGGAACGCCGAAGAGGAAACAAAAGAAAACCACAGTGCGGGAGCCGCAAAAGGAAGACGTCTAGAGCTGTCTCTTTTTAAATGATCGATAGAAAAACGCTTTCGCGTATGAGCACCTCGGAGGAATATTTTTTTAGTTCTACCAAACAGCCGCGTGGAAGTAGCCTGTGTATTGCTTGGACAGTCTCACCAGACAACCTTCACGTAATCTTGATCTTATCTTTTGAATGGGACTGAAACATTGTGTGATCAAAACACCACTGTAAGCAATTCATTGAAATTGTTGAAGTATAAAATCATGTGTAAAGTTTTTTAATTAGCTCTTCAAGTAATAAAAGACCTGAAGTAGCCCTGTATCTAGATACCTGCAGGTGGATCGTCCTTCTAAACCGGTGTGTTTATAGAAAGCTGCGGTGGATTGGTGGGAGCAAGGTTGGGTGCGGGGTGAAGTTTTTTTGCAGGGATGATGATGATTATAAGATTGTAATGGAAGATGAGGAAACCTTTCTGTAGTGTTGTGCGTTGGACACATAATAGATGGTGCCACTGAACTCGTATGTATATAAACGATACTCACTGATTAAACGTGGTTATTGTCATGGATTGTACAGTGGTGTAGTGTGTTTACTTATATGTGTCACCCTGCCGGCTACACGACATTCTGGCGACAAGGATGTCTTCCACGGGCATTTTGCCACCGCCTCCTTTCCTTGCCACCCCCGGCACGCCCGATGTGCCATGGGCCCGATGATTACGCCTCTTCGAGAGATTTCTGCTGGCGTCCGGAGCGACCGAGCTACCCGCTCCCCGTCGCCGAGCCCTCTTGCTGGACTGTCGTGGTACGGAAGGACAGCGCATTTTCCACGCGCTTCCGCCTAGTACGCCGCAAACCAAGGCAGAGCTAACGAGTGCGGGGCCCTTCTGGCAGGGTTGTTGTCCGGTGGGGAGCGGTAAACGTCAGCCGGCCTGCGTCACGCGGCTATACTTTGGCTACATTTTGGTGACGTCACATAGCCAAACGGCTCCCCCGAATGAGGGGTGAAATCCGGCGCTGTTGAGAGCACATCGGATTGTGAGATGGCTGCGTTCATGCCGCCTGTGTTCGCACTTTTGTTGGAGCTGGAGGATCCCGTGCCTGAGCGTCGACATGGGGACCCGTTCTTGCTGAGCGACCGCGATTTCAAGCGCCGTTTCCGTGTGAACAAGGACACGGCGCGAATGCTGTGCGACGCACTCGACGAGCACGTTAGGCCTCGAAGTGCGACGGGACTGTCGACGGAGGCGAAGGTGATGTGAGCGCTCAGGTTCTTCGCTACCGGCAGCTTTCAACATTCTCGGTAGCGTTCATACTCTCGGCATGTCGCAGCCGTCGGTCAGCCGCAGCATTCACGCCGTTGCCAAGGCGCTGACGGAGGTGGGACGCAACAGGGGCTGGGTGCGGTTTCCCTCGACACCGGTGAAGGCGGCCATCAAGCGTGATTTCCTACGGCGCGGGAAAATCCCCGGTGTCTTGGGGTGCCTCGACGGCACCTTGGTCGCGATCAGCGAGCCAAGGATGCTGGGCCCCAGGCGAGCCCAAGGGTACTGGACGAGGAAGGTACATTACGCCCTCAACGTCTTGTTGGTGAGTACGAGTTCTGCTCGTTGTTTACGGAAACCGAAATGGTTTAAAAGCGCAACCACTTTGCACAAAAATCAAAAAAGCAATGAAGACCATAAATATAGGCGAATGCATGTTCCTTTTGAACTGCACCATCCATATTGCCTGTCATTTCCCACCGTACAAGTTTTTGTCTGGTGGATAAAGTAGAGGAAGGTATTAAATCTGCGCAGGGTTTACTTCTGCCATAATGGGCACTGCGAAACGTGCTATACAGTGTCCTCTCGTGCAAATATTGCCTCAACACCTCCTCGTCACTTGTACTGACCGTGACAAATGAAAACGTGTTGCACTAGTTCTTATACACTTTCCTTTCACTTTTCTTGCAGGTGTGTGATGCCCGCATGCGCATTATAGGCGTGCAGGCGGGCGCGCCAGGGTCATGGCACGACGCCTATGTGTGGCGTGCGTCGCACTTTCGTCGTCGCCTCATCGAGCAGCAGCGGGTTGCACCAGGCGAAGTTTTCTTGGGCGATGGTGCTTACCCGATGGAGCCATGGCTCATGACGCCTGTTGCCCGTCATCCAGGGCCTGAAACACCGGAAGGGAAGTACAACGTTGCACACCCTGGAGCGCTGCATTGGCTTGCTGAATTGACGCTTCCGTTGCCTGTAGCGCTAGCGAACACTCCAGTACGAGCCTCCAAGGCTAGTGACATCGTCGCAGCGTGTTGTGCATTGCACAACCTGTGTTTGTTGGAGCCCCCCTGCGATGACGGCTCCAGCAGCAGCAGCACCAGCAGCAGCGACGACGGGGGTGACGACACAGACGACAGTGCTGAGGAGGCACCTTCTTCCAGCAGCCAAAATTTCTTGCTCCTGAGGGGGCGAGAAGTGCGATGCAGGATCGTGGCTCGCTTTTCACTGGCCAACTCCAGGCATACAGCATTTTTACAGAGGGTGCGCCGCCGACTTCGCAGGCAACTGAGGCTGCGCTGATTTTTATTTTGTGAACTTTTCTTCCGGACCGTTTGGTTTTCGGCATTTGTTTTGTGTAGAGAGGTCCTCTGGTGTTGTGTGCGTGCTGTGGTTTCCTGAAGAGTGCCGAGAAATTCACTCGCTTGGTTTGACCAGTGTTTCTGAAGGCCCGACACTGCAGCATTTTGTGTAGAGAGGTCGTCTGGTGTTGTGTGCGTGCTGTGGTTTCCTGAAGAGTGCCGAGAAATTCGCCCTCTTGGTTTGACCCGTGTTTGTGAAGGCCCGACACTGCAGCATTTTGTGTAGAGAGGTCGTTGATCCGGTGCGCTTCGGATGATCGTGACGTCAAAATGACGTAAAAAATCGCCACCGCCCCGGGGCGCCCTCGGAGATCGCGGGTAGTACATCATGTCCCGGAAGTGCGTGTCACGCGCCTTCGGGGACAATCTCATAACTTTGAAATGCTGCTAGAGCGAAATTAGTAAAATTGTTTAAATATAACAAAGCCTTTTCTGTTCGTGTGTTTTCACTAGCATTGCCGTTGCTGCTAATGCTAGTTGAACATGTTTACACGCAATTATTTTTTTACTTTGTTCAGTTATGAGGCGCCAGGTAGTGCTGCGTGCGGTACAGCTATTTTAGGAGGGATATTTGAACGCTGAGTGCAGGCACTGGACAAAGATTTCGTCCCACCAGGGTCTTTCTTGGGAGGAAGAGCGACGTAAACGGCAGTGCACTTTCTCGTGCAGCTTGCAGAGGACCATTCATAGTTTTTCGAGATTTGAGCGCCCACTCTAGAGTGGGAGAAAAACAACTGTTTGCCAAAGCGGCACATAGTATTTTTGAGGACTGTGACGTGAGTATGATATTTTCGTCAATTTTCTAACGCCATGTCATTGTTCGGCCACTCTCGCTTGTGCAGTGAATTAAAACCGTTTTTCAAAACGTATGCGTGCGTGTTTTGCGCACGATCAGATTGCGTACTTATATTGTCACGAAGCCGAGATGGCGCAGTTGTCTTAAAGGAGAAACAAGTTTATTGGAGCGAACTTGTGCTCCCCAATCAACTCAAAAGAATACAGAGGCGGCGAAGCAGCGGTCAACAAAGTGACTTGCGCAGCTGTCCCTCTCCCCTTGCGGCCTCCTCTCTCGAGTCGGCGCGTCGGCGCGGCGTCGAATCGAACCTCCGTGGGTCGGCTCGCGCGCGCTCCGCGATTTAACTTTACTCCCCCTCATAGCGTCTGCTCTGCACGCTTTTATCTTTCGGCGCAAGTGTTTCTCGAGCCGTCCATTGAAATCCAGAACATTGTAGATCAGAGAAGATTATCCTGGGCTAGTGCCGTTAGGGCGAAAGAGTTTGCTTATCTGAATGAGATAGCCCGTGCGGAATAAAAATAAAGAATGGAAGACGCGCTTCGCGGACACAGATAACAGAGCCAGGCGTGGCCGGGCGGTAAAGACAAACAATAAATAAACAAACCCATACATAGTTTGCGGCGATATCATGGCAAGCTCGTTTTAATTTTCTGTAATGGAAGCAGGGCTCCAAGTGCAACGTCAATGAAAAATAGTACTGTCCTCCAATCTTTAGCGTCCCGAGGATACACTTCCCGCCTAGCTTTGTTTCATGAGCTATATTAACAGTGCTATTCTGCGTGACGAACTGCTTTAACAGCGTCAGCATGTATCACGTCACATTGACCACGCCCACAAATTCGGTGTTAATCATGCAACATGAAGTACTTTGCTCAGTTTTTTTCTTAAAACATCCCGAGAATCAAACCGACTTGCCACAGGTATTGTTTCCATCCGCGATAATCACTTGTTTCTACAAGCATAGGTACAACTGTGCAATGAGGTGTAATTTTTGTAATTGAGCACCTGCACTGTATCCTTACGTTAGCATATGTTGTAATTCCACTTCCCTATTTTGTGCCTCTATCCTTGAGGGTTAAATAGGTAAAGTATATCGCAATACGCTTCATTAACTAAGATAGAGGCCGAATTTTTAACCCTTTGTTATTTTTTGGCCGTTAAGCTGATAATGACCACATTTTTAGACACACTGGATCTGGAGAGCTGCTGGACGCGGAAGGCCCTGAACGAATAAGCAGTACTGTGGGCCTCAACAAAAATAGGTGCCAACTATGAGCACTTTAACAAGCTGGAGTAGAGAAAGCAATTTTGGCATTGAATCACAAACATTAATGTGCCCTTCTTTATTTTAGCAATGAAGATAGCATTGGTTTCTGTGTACTTTAAATAAGGCTGTGTACCATCACTACAGAAATGCTATAGTTGATTTTGTCACGATTTTTTTTCGATTGTTGGTTACTCTTGGACAGTGCTGCTGCATGCAGAGGAAAAGGAAACAGTTCAACATAACTTGTCACACTCTGATTTATTGAGGAAAAATTCCATACACCTTTGTAGATGCTGCTGTTGGCATATCATAATTATTATTTACAAGCAGGTGTCCTTCATTATGGAAAAAATCGCAAATATCACTCTTCATAAATCTAAGCAGGCAGTCATCAAAGCACTGAGTGCTAGAATGAAATGAAAAGAAACTTTTGTGAAATTTTGTGAAATGAAACTTTTGTGAAGCTAAATGAAACTTTTGTGACCACTTTGCCACTTATCATGAGAATGTCAGAGTGACTCATGACATGTAATCTCTGTGTCAAGAGACAGCCTCCAACATTTTAAGCATGTTTATTTTTTTGCATCAACAGTGGAGATACATACTTGCATATCGTGTTCTCTTAAGTAAAATGATCTGTCAGAGATCGCCAAACAAAATCACCGTGCAATGGTTGTGCTATATCATAATATAACTCTTGACAGGACTGAACTAAATGTGTCCAGAAGAGTCCGCAGTATACTCATATTTTTTTGTTTGTGGTACATTCATCATTTCTTGCTCAGAGCAGAATGACGGTACAGTGTAATAAACAGAATTTTCTGAAGAGAATCTTGACCGGTCTCTATAATCAAAACAGAAGTCACTGGCTATCCCAGATCAAGCAACACCGTGTCAAGACATAGTATATAATGGTCGAAAGCAAAGCAACTTTCTCTGTTATCCTCACACAACCATGTCAAACACAAAACGACAAGAACGTCAGGTCTTCATTTTGTTGCCTAGTGACATTTTCTGTTCCTTTCTCGTTGTATTCGATAAAGTAGGGTGGTGACCGTCGCCTTCAAAAACTTTTTTTGAATTACTATGTTTTCCCTTGATATAAATCGCTGGGGAATAACCAACCAAGGTACCAGTTATTGCAAGTCAGTGAGTCAATATCAGTTCCTATAACATGTGAGGGCCAATTTTTTATTTCCAATTAAGGGTAGATCAAATAGAGCTCATTTTGTTTACCTGTAAGGGCTCTTGTAAACTGAAAATGATCGTTTTGTAATGCCAGCGGTGTCAGCCTTACGATAGCTGAGGCAAATTAACCGTTACAGAATTAAAACCAACCATTGGTATTGCGGTGTATTGAGATGCGTACAAAGTTTACAATAGGGACTATGCACTTCCTTTATCACGTTAGAAGCACGTCATTTATCACGTTCCCACCTACCCTCGCGGGAACCCCTGTGTAGATGCGACGCATAGGGGGTTCACGTTGCAGCGTTGGACAGCGGAGGAACGGCGCTGGAACGATGGAGCAGAGCGGCGCAGGCACCGCGTTTTATAGCGCGCATAACGGTGAGGGGACGCGCCGGCGCCAGTGCGTCTGCCGCGGCTATGACGCAATACAATCCAACACAATCCACTTTAAGAAAGAAGAAGAAGACTTTATGTTTCAGCAGACGTTGTTACAATTCCTACTGAAGGGGCAGGAGCTAAAGGCATTGAGTGCCTGACGAGGGCTCCTGACCCTCTGGAGTTCACAACAGAGGAGTTCACAGTAGAGGACATGTTTAAATCAAATATGCGTGCTTAGCAATAAGATCCAGCCATACAGAGAGAAAAAAATAAGTAAATCAAGAAAAATACAAAAAATCGTACATTTCCAATAATGAGAATCGCAAGTTATACAATATACATAAAACTTTTTTCTTCAATACCTGTTGCCAGCAGATACAATACAACACGAAATGTTTCCTTACTGATTGTTCCTCATGTCTATGAAAAAATCACGTCTTCACACAGTACAGTTTAAATTCTTTAGAGTGAGACACGCCTAGTGATTGTCATATCTCACTTTCTTTTCTATAAACATCACCTTGGATTCAGTCTTAAACACGGTTGCACTGGTGCTAAATTTAAACTTATCCGCTAGGATGTTCAAGACATGTGGTACTTGATAAATGGCCGATTGTTTGCCGTAATTAGTCCTAGTTTTAGGTGTACGTCTTATTGGACGCCGTACACAGTAATGACGGTTTTCTGCGTCACCATCTACATATGACTTGTTTTTGTGTACCATCTGCAGAAGTCTAAAGTAATGCCCGCCGCGGTTGGTCAGTGGCTAAGGCGTTGCGCTGCTGAGCACGAGGTCGCGGGTTCTTCCCGGCCGCGGCGGCCGCTTCTGATAAAGTGCCCGATTGTGTTGGATTCGGCGCACGTTATCCCCAGGTGCGTCATCCGGAGCCGCGGCGCGCCTCATCGCCTGCGTTGCTCGGCGCGTTAAACCCCACAATCAATCAATCAATCACAAGTCTAAAGTAATTCAGCTGGTCAGCTCTAAGTATTAAGTGTTTAGAAAACAAAGGTGAAGTTGGCAGGTCCTCGAATGTCCGTTGAAAACTTTCGAAACACCGTAATATCTTTTTTTGCAGGACAACAAGCTTATTGTAATTATTTCGTGAGGTTGTCCCCCACACCAAGATTCCGTACGTTAGTTTTGAATAGAATAGAGAATAATACATGTTTCTTTTTAGCCATAGCGGTACTAAGTGTGATATTTTATAAAGGCATCCAACTGTTCGTGCCAGAGCCGCAACTAAATTATTTACGTGTACTGACCAGTTTAACTGTTCTTGGAACCAAACACCAAGGAACTTTTGCTCATGTATCCGTGCAATAAAATGACCTTCGTATTTGAGATTGATATCTTCGTTTAAGGGCTTATTGATGGGGCGGAAAATTATATAGGTTGTCTTGGTGGCATTTAATCGCAGCTTGTTTTGTTGTAACCAGTTTGAAAGATGCACCAGATATTCATTTACAATAGATTCCAGAAATGTTAAACTGTTTGATGAGAAAAAAATATTCGTGTCATCTGCATACATAATAATATCAGAAGAACCTGGTATTTTAACAATATCATTTATGTACACAAGAAATAATTAGGGATCCTTGTGGGACACAATTTCATTTCGGCAGATATGAATAAGGCGTTGCGCTGCTGAGCACGAGGTCGTGGGTTCGAGATAGTACGAGATTTCGGCGCACGATAAAGATCCCCAGGTGTCAAAATTAATGGAGCCCTCCACTACGGCGCGCCTCATCGCCCTTGCGTCGGCGCGTTCAATCAATCAATCAATTTCGGCAGATAATATGTCATTGATGCCAACTATTTGATATCGATCATGCAAGTAGTTTTCCAGAATTTGTAATGCGATCCCACGAATTCCACAGCTAGATAATTTTTTTAACAGCAAATCAAAATGTATTGAATCAAATGCCTTTTGAATATCTAAGAAAAGACCGAGTGTGTATTTTCTGTTTTCCATATTTACGATTATCTTTTCCTTGATATATGCCAGAGCTTGCTCAGTTGACCTATGCTTTTGGAAGCCGTATTGGTTGGTTGCTATTATTTGATGCTTGTCGAAAAAAGAAGTGAGTCGCTCATGGATTATGCCTTCGAATATTTTAGATAGAGTTGGAAGCACCGATATAGGACGATAGTTCGACAGGTTGTTACGGTCACCACCTTGAATATAGCAGTGACTTTGGCCAGTTTTAAATGTCTGGGGAAAAATGCCTGTGGTCAAGGTGAGGTTAATAATGAAGAATAAAACTTCGCATATCAATGGTGATATCAGTTTAACTCTGCGGGCCCTATTTCATCTATGCCAGATGCTACATTGGTTTAAGCTTGCGGATTAAATTTGCAACCTCAACTGCGTCTGTTGGTCGCACAAAGATGGACTCAGGCACACGGGGCCCTCTGTTAACGCGTTGTCTGCGCTAATGCTAGGTCTTTCCTACGAGCCCGCATTTATAAAGTGGGCATTGAAAGCATCGGCTAATCTCTTTCCTGCAAGAGCTTCATCGTTTACGGTTAATTCTTCGATACATCCACTACTTGTACTTTTGCCAGTCAGAGCGTTCACTACCTCCCAGATTTTGCGTTGGTTATCGTAGAGCCTTTCAAATGTCTTTTGGTAATAATCTTTCTTGGCTTTTCAGGTCCGACGTCAGCGTATTTCTGTATTTTTTGTACTTCAGAAATGCTGCAGGTTCTCGTGAACGTACAAAGTCATGAAATAACTTATTTTTAGATTTAATTCTCTCGTAAAGACTAGTGGTTATCCATGGCTTTCGGCAATTTTTAATGGTCCGGTGGGAGAGCCTCTGTAAAGGGAAAGCTGCAGTGTAGCTTGTACGCAAGAACCCGAGAAACTTATCATATGCATCATCAGGATCGGTTTGGTATAAATGCAGCTCCAGTCATGCGCTTCTACTAATCTATAAAAGTGTTCCTGGGCCTCGGTATTCTTTTTGCGTCCAAGGCGGGTCCGAGTTCGGACTTTGCTTTGATTAGGTGCTGACGGAAGAACACAGACCACCAGAAGGTGGTCACTTAACTCGTACGAAATTATTCCGCTTGTAACGCTATCCGAGCTTATATTTGTTGCACAAATATCACGCAGAGTGGCACTTAGATTGGAGAGCCTAGTAGGCAAAGTTATATGATTTGTAAACCCATAAGCTGATAGAACTGTCTGAAATTCTTGGCTGTACGGGTCACCGGACTTCATATCGATATTTATGTCGCCAATAATCATGTAGGGAGCATTGCAGAAAGTGACCGATGCTAGCGTTTTGTCTAAAAACTGTAGGAACTTGGTTTTATGTCCGTGCGGTGGTCTGTGCACCAGACTGATTGTGGTCTTTCCAAAACGCATCGTCAAGATTTCAATGTCTTCATTCATAAGAGAAAAAGTTTCTACTAATTCATAGTTTAGACTATCTTTAAAATAAATAGCGAGCCCTCCACCTTTCTTTTTTTGTCGACAAAGAAGTTCGAAACGGTAGCACGGAAAATAAGGTGCATCGGCTTTATCCCTAATCTAGGTTTCAGAGGAAGCTATCACATCAAAATCTATTGATACTGACTGCAAGAAAATGGTGATGTTATCACCTTTTTTCCTTATACTTCTAGTTTACATGTAGTATGGAGAACGACTTCTTTGTAGATGATATTTTAGAGTTGAATTCCGAGACAGTGTAATACTTGCAAGAGTCATTCAAGTCCATCAGAGCGAAATCTAGTAGCAATTGCCATTTTCATGCGACCTATTTAGTTGCGGATTTGGGCCAGGTTCCCTTCATGAGCTATGTGAATCACAGGCGCGTCTTCGTCCTTTCGCACCACCGCCCTTCCATTAGTTGTCCATGCAAATTTCCACCCTACTTCTTTCTTTTTTTGGATGGCAGCCGAGAGCAAAGCTTTGTTTTTCTGGGTCAGATGTTCGTTCACAAAGAGCGGCGTTTTTTGCGCGCATCCAAGGATAGAGCAGTCCACTCTCTTTTTTCTGCACTTTGCCAGCACGTCATTGCGCTTGCTACGTCGAACAAAACGCACAACTATGTTTTTCACGCCCCGCTTTGGGGTGCTAACCCAGTGACATATATCGATGTCAGTAGCGTCTATGCTCTCGCCCACTGCCTCTCCTATTTTCTGCAGGACGGTCACGGGGTCGCTTTCCGCGGGCGCGCCCTTTACCTCTAGATTGCTCAGGCGCTGATATTGCTCCAGTTCATCACATCTTTCGGATAGCATTTTGTTCTCCTCTCTCAGCTCTATGTTCTGCCTGAGCAGCTCTTGCATTTCCAGCCTCAGGTTCTTTATATCTGTGGCAGTGTCCTTGACGTCATTGCAAATATCAGTGCAGAAAGATATACCGTCTTTAAGTTCACGCATCTCAGCACGAAAATCCTTCTTAAAATCCTCAAACATCTTTAGCAGGTCCCGCAATTCTTTTACATCTGTCACCTCCTTTTCACCATCCCTGCCAGTATCCTTGTTAGCATCCTTGCAAGCACCCTTGCCACTATTTTTCCCCATCACGAGAAAAACAATTTACGCTTTGTTCGCCAGCAGGCAACAACAGCCAAATTAAATCACTTATACTTTTTCTCACCTGCAAAAGCAGAGTCAAGGGTTTACGGTGTGGCCGGTTTGTGCACCGCTGCCGAATTGCGTAGCGCCAACGATGTGGCGGGAGAACATTTAGACGATGCCCGCAAAATGCCGTTGCGACGGCCAAGTGAAACGGTGGGCGGTGCAGGCTGTTCCACTAGGCCCCAGCGATGCGGGGGCGCCGCAGTTGCACGTTGCCAGCGTCCAATCGCGCTCCCCTGGTCGAAGCCCGATGAGCTCGTTGAACGTGCCGGCACGTGCGACGATCGAGTCCGGTTACCAGTGCGGGTGGCAGCTTCACAGCGTTGAACCAGCCTCCCAGCGCTGATTCCTTCCACACGATGACTGTGTTCCGCGACAATACGCAGTCAAGCCAGCAGTGGACCTGAATTCCTGGACGCGGTGCACAGGCCTGTTGTAACACGGGAGTGTCGAGATGTTAGACACACACACACACCCTGCACTTGTAGCCACCTCGTGGAGTTGACCGGCTCAGAAACAGAAAACTCCGCCTCTGTGCCGGGAAACTTTTTCGTCGCAGACACCAGGAATGCGGGTAGCACGCAGGAAACGTAAAAGCACACGCTCCACCAGACCTAGCGAGAGCGCAAACCTGTGCCGGCAACTCTGGTCTTCAAGATGGCCGCGCCCAGGGGCAAAAAAAATCAAGAAAAAAAAGCTATCGGTACGTTTTTCCCGTTTTGGTGAAATTCCTGGTCGATTTCGATGCAGTTTTTTGCGTCTTTCAATTCTTCTTAAAGGGACACTGAAGTGAATTTGTCAAGCTCCCGTTTTTGCTTGCACTGCGTAGACTGGCTCAAATTAGCACACTTTTCATCGTTTTTACGATTGACAAATCGGTAATTATTTTACAAAGCGCGAAAGAAGAAAAACTACCATGCGCGGTTTGCGGCGGGCCCGCACCAACTAAAGCTGTGACGTTAGGAGGAGGCGGGCACCCGTGATTGGACGATGCCCAAGGTGAGCAACCAAACAAGTTTCGGTTTCGTGTTCGGTTCTGTAAAACACAACCGTTGGCGTTGTTTGGATGGGCATTCTCAATAACTCAGTAATCATCGTACCGCGCTTCTGCCATGTTGTCAGCTGTAAAAATGCATAAAGATAAGCCTCCTAGGACGGCTTGGAATCGTAGCATTCACTAAGCCGAAACCTACGCAGTGCATGAACGCCCTCCGCGTACCCGCAGACGCCAAATGTCATGCGCTTTTCCCCCATATTTGGAGCTTGCCTCCCTCATGCCTGTATCGTAAAAGCGTGTTCGCACCAGGCCAAGGGTCTGTTCATTCTGGCCTGTGCCCACTGCCTGCAAGCAGTCGGTGCTTATGGCAACAGCACGCCAACGAGAACTCGCTAGCGCGCCAGTGCCAGCCTGCGCGCGTTTTGTGAACTAGTTCGTGGAGCCATGAACGTTGCGGGCCCAAAAAAAGGTGAACTCATATAGAAAACATCGGCGGAAAACGAAAAAGTTAACTTACAGAAAAAAAAGCACGTACCTGCGGGGATTCGAAACTCCTGACTTGACAAAATTACTTGGCGGTGGCATATCTAAGCTACTCAAAACCACCGTCGGGGCCACGGAGTTTTTTTTTCTTTAGTACATGGAAAAATACGCTCAGAACGTTGCAGTAACGAGGAAATACAAAAAGCAAGACAAAAGAATACCCTGAAGTTATGAGAAGCAATATACAATCAAATTCAGGCAAACACACACAGCGTTCAAAGAGGGAACCAGTCAGGTGGTTGGTTCAGCGAACTCATACACACTAATGTACAAATGCCACAGTTGTCTCGGAAATAGACTTAGTTGATCTTGGTGGCTCAGCAGGCCTATCACATAAGCGGCATCACCGCAAGACGTGTACAAACCAATAACACGAACATGTCATAAGGTGGCTGCACCAGGATATTCTCTATCCGATTTTTGGCCAGCCTCGGACACGGAGCGGGCGTCCGCTGTCTTGGTAATATAGGGTATATATTGTACAACCAGTTTACACTTTTATTTAGTTTTGGCATTCAAGCAGCTTAGGTGACTATTTGTTGTATTGCGCTCGTGCATTAAGCGTCGCCCGAGTTTCCACAATAGCTCACGTCTAGCAATTGCATTTCGTAGACGGAAAAGCGTTCGCAGATGCGTAGTCGTGCTGGCTGACCGCTGTGCTTGTTCGCCAGCGCAAAAAAGTGCTTCCCCACCCTAGTTTTACGCTTACGGTAAAATATCAGTTGATTTATTTCCTTAGTACCTATATTGACGTCGCTGACTTTCTTCTCCCCGCCTTCAAAGAAGGCCTTATATTTTCCTACTCGCGTAGCCAGTCAGCGAAGCGTCGCATGTGCGCTTGTGCAGCGCTTCTGTGAAGCCGACCTTGACTTGGAGCTAGATACAGTGTACAAACTAACCAAGTAAAGAAAGGCAGATTCTACCATTCACAAAACGTGTCCTGGCTTCGTTTCAACTGAGGCGAACGAATTGCGACGACCCGTCGGCGGCCGGCGGACGAAACGCTGGGCCGACTGACTGTCTGAAGGCAGGGGACACAGAACAGGGCAGGGGAGCCGTGCAGTAGCGCAGCCAATTGCGAGCTCGGCTCCTCTCGACGTCACACGAAAACGCCGCAGAAAATGGGCGAGCGTAAAGAGAGGAGGACAGCCTTTTCGAATTAATTTTTCCACTAAATAAATCGCGTAAACGCGCCCAGGGTGGTCGAAACATGGTCTGGGGACTCCGGACTACAATTTGCGCAAGTAATCCCGCAATGTTTACATATCACTTCAGTGTCCCTTTAAGTTCTGATGCGTAGTTCGAAAGCACAATTTTCGATGGAAGCCAGTTTGGTACCGTAATCGCTTCAAATTAGGTCATAAGGCTTGGTGGCCGCCTTACTTGTTTATGTCGCTGGGTTGATGTACTCCTGGGGCTCCTTGGCAAAACTAGTTCTACTTCAGGGGTCCTGGTTGCTTCATGTGCTCCGGGTGAGTCATTATAATCTTCGTCGCACAGGTTTACATTAAAAAAACAAACGTTCTTGCTGGAGCCGGGGTGACGGCTGCCCGCCACTGATGCTACCCAGTGTTGTCCCCAATCCAATCCAAATCCAGTGTTAATCCAATCCAATCCAAATCCAATCTAATCCAAGCCAAGCCAATCCAATCGAATCCAATCTAATGCCCCTCGCGAGAGAGTGTTCGTTATCGGAGAGGAGATGGGGTGAGCGGCGGAGAGCGAAGCTGACGCGGCGAGGAGAATGGGGGAGGGGTGGACGCCAACAACAACGACGACGACGCCGGATGCAGGGACAAGGCGGGTGAATGAGATGCCTTCGCATCTAAAATGACATGTTCAGTGCCACAAAGCTGTCTGAAGATGCGTTGGTTGCCCTGCTCGGCACCTGCCTGTCCTTCAGGAGCAAGAATCAACATGTCGGGGGCAGGCACCTCCTCAGCCGCGTCGGCTGTATCGCTGCCCTCGTCCACTTGCTGCTGCTGCAGCTATTGTCGTCAGTCGTTCCAACAGGCAGCCACACAACACACTCTGACAATGTTGGCTGCAAGTAGAGGCCTATGAAGAAAATTGGTGCTACTGCAGGCAAGGAAAACAGCTTTTGAGAACTGCAATGTTGCACGTCACGACAGACCACATCGAAGCATGTGCGGCATTGTACTTTTCTTCAGGTGTCTGGGGCCTGGATGACGAGCAGGGGGTGTCATGAGCCACGACTCGAGCAGGTGGCCACCATCAACGCCAGAACTCGCCAGGCTTTACATGTCGACAAGAGGGCGGGCAACAGTGAACAGCCAGTCACACAAAGGCACTGTAGTCGGCAGTCACGGCCAGGGCCTTCATATGGCGTCGCACACCTGAAAGAAATACATAACACAAATATGTACTAAAGCATTAAACAAGTACACAGTTCGAAGAAAGGAACAGGTGATAAACAAGAGCAAGATTACAAATAACTGGGTTACTTGGAAGTGATTCATTCCGCAACTGCATGCAACGACGAACGACGTCGCCGTGTTGTATGTGCTTTTCTTTAAACTTCGTTGTTTCTCTTCGCAGGGGAATTAGAGCATGCAGGCGACCTGAGAGGAAAATTGGTTACTTACAACTATAGATAAGGGCCCTCCCACCCATATATGCGGTACAAATGCGGAACACAACCCCCCCCCCCTCCCCACCCCGCATTTCGAAATCGATAAACCCTTAAAATGAGCCGACAAGCTGGACTTGTCACCTTTTCACATGTATCAAGGAGGGTGCTATGACTCACTGGCGCCATGTTTGCGCGGGTCAGTCGCCCGCCGGTCGACCACCCCACCGCTTGTCGACGGAAACGAAAGGAGGCCGACAAGACGCGGCGGCGGCCACTGATTGACAGCGGCTTTTGAGCGGTGTTGAGTGTTGGTGCCCCAAAGGGATTAAGGAGCCGCCGCTCTTCCCCCTGCCTAAGCAACTGAACGCGTGTGCGCGTGAAAGCCCAGACGGCGACGACCGGACAATGGAATCCCAGTGGCGGCGGGAGCATAGCGAAGAAGGCAGTGGCACTGGTCAAGCCATTAACTCTTCCCGGAGTGATTCCACGAACCTTGTTAATCTGTGCTGTTAGGCTCCCTGGGAAGTACGTGCGAGAAGAACCCCACCGTGGGAACGCAGCGCGCGGCGGACACCAAAAGGATACGCGGCGCCCGCGCGTCTTCCGTTCTTCCCCTCTACTACAGGCTCCTGACGAGTGGCAAGGGTGTGTGTGTGTGTGGGGTGCATCTGCCGACATACCTGAAAGGCGTGTCCCTACCCGAGGGCGGTGCTTCACAGCGAGGAACTTACACATCACCATTGGTCCGCATTGTTTTGTATGGAGATCCCTAACCTAGGGAACTAGGGATCGGGGGTCAACAAAAAGGGCGTGCTGCGGCCCGCCAAAAGCTGTCTTCATCTCGACAACTCACTGTAAAAATGTAAATAAACCCGTTGAGTTTGCTCTAAGCTCTCCCCTAGTCCTGGCTCGACGGAGCGACGGCGACCGGCCCCGCTACCAGCAGACTGCGGTCGCTACAACTCGCTACAAGGGGAAAACATGTCAGCCGAAGTGAGACAAGGCGCCGAAGCAGTTGCCACACGATGGAAGCGGGGCGAGGGCGATATAAGTTACGCATATATTACACGGTTCGTTACAAAGTCAGTTACACGCCCAACACGATATACCTGTTTATCTTTCTTTATAACCTTTTTTTTTTTCAAGACGCCACCCTATTCGATACCTCTGAACGTGTTCATTCGAGCTACATTTATTGACATACCTTTTCGATATTATTTCACTTAAGCGAACATAGGCCGGAGAGTTAAAAGAATATTTACATACGCATCTGCTAAGTTTTTTTTTTTTTTTTGACACACTGTTTGATCATCCACAATTGCGAAATTTATGGGAGATCACTGCCACCACACGACCCGCTCAAAACAAACGCATTTCAGTGACTGCTTTTCAGACATCGCGCTCCTTTTCCCTTCGATGCAAAACAGTGGGGCTATATCAGTTTTTGCTTCCGTAACATACGTAGCCAGAAACAAGCACGTACTTACCACCGTGCTTACGTCGCCGGGGTATCCAAACCCCTCGTGTGTCGGAGCTCCGTCAGTGCCGACAACACAGTCTGAATGCTGCGACTGGCGGCGGGGTGCGACAGTGTTTCATGGTGGCAGAAAACGCTTTGCAAACTGTCAGTTGCGAAGAGGGACACAGCACGCACAGCACCTTCGTATCTGTTGACACTTCGCTGCACCTCGATGGCCGATAAGGGCTTCCAATTTCAGCGCCTTGGCAACGGCGTAAATGCTGCGGCTGACCAACGGCTGCGTCATGCCGAGAGTATCACCGCTGCCGACAATCTGTTGAAAGCTGCCGGTAGCGAAGAACCTCAGCGCGCACATCACCTTCGCTTCCGTAGACAGCCCCGTCACACAGCATCCGCGCGAGGCCTTGTTGACACGGAAACGGCGCTTGAAGTCGCCGTTGTTCAGTCGACGCTCAGGCACGGGATCCTCCTCCAGCAGCTCCAACAAAAGTGCAAACACAGGCGGCATAAACGCAGCCATCTTACAATCCGATGTGCTCTCAACCGCGCCGGATTTTACCCCTTGTTCGCGGAAGCCGTTTGGCTACGTGACGTCACCAAAATGTAGCCAAAATATAGCCGCGTGACGCAGGCCGGCTGACGTTTACCGCTCCGAGCCAATCGTGAGATCCCACCGGACAACAACCGCGCCGGAGGGGCGCCGGAAATTTTTCCGGCGCGCGTCGGACGTTGTGTGCGTGCTGTGGTTTCCTGAAGAGTGCCGAGAAATTCGCTCTCTTGGTTTGACCAGTGTTTCTGGAGGCCCGACACTGCAGCATTTTGTGTAGAGAGGTCGTCTGGTGTTGTGTACGTGCTGTGGTTTCCTGAAGAGTGCCGAGAAATTCGCTCTCTTGGTTTGACCAGTGTTTCTGAAGGCCCGACACTGCAGGCATTTTGTGTAGAGAGGTCCTCTGGTCTTGTGTGCGTACTGTGGTTTCCTGAAGAGTACCGAGAAATTTCCTCTGTGTTTTTGAAGGTTTGGTGATGGCTTGTGTGGCCTGAAATAGGCTCTGACCTCTTGTACTCCGGCGCCTTCTGAATGCAGACTTCGTTTTCATTTGATCCTGTTTATTGCTTTCTTTTGATGGGACGTCAACGAGGCACAAGATATTTATTTAAAAGCATCCCAAAAAGTTCCTGCTAGCATCACAAAAACGTGTGTAGTAGATTGCACAGAATGCATGAAAACTGTCAGTCCAAAGAGTGAAATTATGCCGTAGCACAACCATTGCACAGTGAGCTTGTTTGGTGGAGTTACTGTGGACCGTTGCAGTTCACAATGCCTTGTATGCGGGTATGTCAGCGTGCTATTGACATCGACAGCACGGTGACACGGTGTGTGCACCACTGCGGTGTCAAGACATTAATTCTGCACATCACTGTATCATGGTGAATCTGTTGCTTAGAATGTGCTCAGCATTTCTACAAATATGGATTTGGCAAATCTTGAACACAATAACAGGATGACTGACAGGTTCAATGCTGTGCCCAAGGGTCTGAATGAAAAAGGTAACGGCAAATGCACAAAATTAAGGCTAACCTTTCTTTGCCAAATTTGCAACCGCAAAACTTTTTCTCATCTGTCTCATCTGCATCATCTGTCTCGCAGCCATACAAGGCAGTACCACCCTGCTAAATGCGCTTCAGTTTTTTTTTAGTGTGCCAACGACTATAACTTGGCAGTCTTCCCCCCTCACCGCACTTTACCGGAAAGCCTCGCTGGCTCGGAGTTGAAGATATATGTTCTGTTGCTCACAGATTGACTCATTCAGGGACATGTTCTATGCTGGACACACGTTGGGTAAATTTTAGATGCGGAGCATCTTATAGTCTGGGCATGTCCCGCGTCGGCGTCCGCACTCACACTGCGCATGCGCAACTCTCCTCCTTCCCTCTCTCCCGCAGCTGCGCGATACTCCCGCCACTTCTTCTCTCGTACCAGCTGCGTGCACTTCGCTTTCGCTTCTCCCGCGTTCTCGCTTCTGCTTTCGCGGCGCATGCTCGGCGCTTGCGCATCTCTCCTCCTCTCGTCTGCTCTCCTTCAACCTTGAATGTAAATCGGGTAGCGCGCTGCGCGCGTTCAGTTCAGCGCTTGCTGCGGTTGACTCCACTTCACTCCGTTCTTCCGATGAAGTGTGATGGAAGCAACAGTCCCGTCAGTTAGTGGGTTGGCGCAAGGAAGCGTCAGCACACCACCCACAAACTAACAGCAACGCTACGTCCACTGAAGACAAAGCCTGCGCAGCGAAGGGCACGCGACGCTGAGCGCAAACGCTTGAAGCGAGCGGCGGGACCCTGAGCTTCGTCGGGGCGAATGCTCGGCGCTTGCGCATCTCTTCTCCTCTCGTCTCCTCTCCTTCAACCTTGAATGTAAATCGGGTAGCGCGCTGCACGCGTTCAGTTCAGCGCTTGCTGCGGTTGACTCCACTTCACTCCGTTCTTTCGATGAAGTTCTACGAACACAACGGCAACACAACGGAACCCCGAGATGCTCCGCATCTACTCAGCGTTCCCTTCGGGAAGATGGGGCTAATTTTTGTCTTCTGTAAATTTCCTGTTCATGTTTGCCCTTCGCATAAAGTCCATTTGTTCTCTATCATTTTCCCACTTGGCCTGTGGTCCTATATGGGGTTTTTATTGGTTGTCTTAAATTTACTGCATTATTCCTTGATGTCCCAGCAATAAAGGATCCATGGAAAAATGTACCCGCTTCACTGCAAACCAATGTAAGTGACTAGATTTACAAAAACCACACTGAGTATTGTAGCATTCAGGCGAAACGTACAAAAGCCACTCCCGGGCTGGAGTGAACACTTGTAAATGACGGCAAACCACAGTCACTACCTCACGATTGTAAACAAACAGTGAAATGATATTGCACAACAAAAGGCACTCTCGGCTTGGAGTCAACACTTGTACACGACCTGGGGCAACAGAAGGCACTCTCGCCTTGGAGTCAACACTTGTAAATAACGGCAAACCACAGTAACTACCTCACTAGTGTAAATAAACAGTGAAATGACATGGCACAACAAAAGGCACTCTCGGCTTGGAGTAATTACATGTAAATGACAAGAAAAAACACTATCTCACTTGTGTCAACAAACAGTGGAATGTAAGGCAACAACAAAAGCCACACGGCTTGGAGTCAGCGCTTGAAAGTGACAACAAAAGACAATAACTATCACACTATAGTGTAAACAAAGAGTGCAATTACTCAACGCTTGTAAATGACAACAAAAGGCACTATGTCACTTGTGTAAACAAACAGTGCAATGCAACGGGGAAATAAAAGACACTCTCAACTTGGATTAATTACTTGTAAATGACAAGAAAAAACACTATCTCACTTGTTTCAACAAACAATGGAATGTAAGGCAACAACAAAAGCCACACGGCTTGGAGTCAGCGCTTGAAAGTTCAAACAAACACTGGCATGGAATGGGGCAACGAAAGCCACTCTGCTTGGAGTCAAAATTAAGTAAAAGAAATCACAACAGGAAAAAAAGTTTAACGGTGGTGGGGAATCTATGTGCTGTATTGGGAGTTGTCACGCTGATTACTGTGGTGGTTGCTGAGGTGGTCGGTGTGACCAAGCGAAGGTCGCAGTAATCAACATGATTACTGGCAATACAGCACATAGCTCTTGCACAACTATTAAGAGCGCCTGCAATAAGGCGCCTTGTGCCTCAATGGCTGCTAGTTGCCGGTTCAACCCGGCAGCTATTGTTTCCAGCACAGCTGCCTGGCGCTCCTCTGTCGTCGCAAGCCTGGCCAGCACCTCCTCCAGAGCCCTGTGGTGGCGGGCAGTCTCCTGCGCAGCAGTGCATACACAGCTAGCATTTCACCTATGCTCCATTACACGGCATTCCTCAACTTTTTATAGAACCTACAAGTATTACAGCTTGTAAGAAACAATTGTGACGTGCCAAAAACAGCACAGTTGAGGCTGTGTGTAATTTGAATCAGAGGCCACCTGGTTATGTTGGACTGTTTCTTTTATTTTTCCTTCTGCGTGCAGATGTCAAGAGGAAAAAAATGTTTGCGAAGAGCTACTGTGCATTCATATTGAAAGCATTCACAAATACACGTTACTGTCACATGATAACAAATGGTTGTATAGGCATGCGTGAGGCAATGAACACAAACCTGTTTCTTCTCCTCCTCCAGCTTAACAATGCGGGCGTAGCCTGCAGACATGCGCTTGATGAACTCCAGGTTCTGCCGTGAAACACGGCTTGCAGGGTCCCTGTCACGAAGTGTTTAGCGAAGAATGTACCTAACCTGTTTTTGTTAGCACGTGGAGCCTGTTACACAACTGGCAGCAAGCCTAGCTCAGCCAAGAGTGCATTTTGTTGTTGTGGGTTGCCTAAGTACCCTACCCACTCGCATGGCTGCAGGAGGCCTGCCCTGGTGGAGGAGGTTCAGCAGTCGAGCTGCTGGAGGGAAGGCTCAGCCTGGCTTGGGCTGCTGGGCAGGGGAGGCGTGTGCGGGGGAGGACTAGGAAGGGGAGGCGTGTGAAGGAGAGGGCTGGGCAGGGGAGGACGGAGAAGGGGAGGGCTGGGCAGGGGAGGAAGGAGAAGAGGAGGCCTCTGCGAGGGAGGACTTGGAAGGGGAGGCCTCTGCGGGGGAGGTCTGGGCAGCGCTGAGCTCTGCTGGGGAGGGCTGCAGGTGCCAGGCGGGCTCCTAGGTGTTGCTGGAGCTGCAAAAAATTCGAAGTACATTTCGAGCAATCATCTGCGCATGGCGCTTAACACTAGCAATGCTGAAAATAATGAGCATGACATTGAAATGGAATGTTTACACACCTGCCATGCCGCTGGTGCCTGGCCTGTCCCACACGGAGACCAGTGGGTGTCCTGCACCAGCAGCGGTGGCCCCCGCCGGATCCTGATCGCATGCAGCAAAATCGTCCACAATTATCAACATTATCTCCACAGGCTACACAAATTACATAAGCTATGTATGACTTGCGGCTAAGAAGAATGTGCGGTCACACCTGACTGCCGTCCCCATCGAAATGCTCGGTGAGAGCCTCCATATCCCCTAGGTCCACCCCAAGCAGGGTTAGAATTCGGCCTGCTTTCCCCGGCACCGGCCCGGCGCCCGTGGGTCTGAAAAGGAGTGGAAGGCTGGGTACAACTTCAGGAAAACAATTGTTGAAAAAAATGCCACTTCCACCTTGGTGGAAAGCAAAAACGCACTGCACTCCCGTTTAACTTACTTACGTACAAAATTGCTGTAGCTGCTCGTACGCGGCTATGTATTCAGGAAAAAAATACCCTTTGCATTCCTAGGCAAGGTAGCATTGCTTTTAAGATACCGCAATAACGGCATCACATTAGGACATCAACTCACCCCATGGTCCCCCGGTATGCCAGCCACGCCTTCTTAGCCCCACTTTCTCCCGTCTCCATACCGCCTTCCACTGGTACATAGTTTTGCTGGCAGGGCCCTCGTCATTTAGGAGGCGGGTGACCTCCCGCCACAGCCGACGTTTTTTTTTTTTTTTTTTCTACGGTGGCCCGGTCGCAGGCCTCTGCTGCCAGCACGGGGTTCTCCTCTACAAACTGAAGCAGAAACTGCACCTGCGCCTGCATCACCTTAGGACCCAAAGTAACGCCCTTGTGCGACGACATGGTGCAGTTTTCCTTTCAGTCTGTACTGAACCGCCAAATAAAGACGTTCAAATATTGCGCGTGCAAATTTGTTGTCCCACGCGCAGCGCCGCTCGGCGCCGTAAAAGTAAACAAAGTAGGATAATAAATACGTTTACTTGATTTAATCGCTGACGATACTGCCAATGAAAACAGATAAACAGAAAAAAATTTGTTATATTTAAGCAATATTATAACTTTCGCTCTAGCAGCATTTCAAAGTTATGAGATTGTCCCCGAAGGTGCTTGATACGCACTTCCGGGACATGACGTACTACCCGCCGTCACGATCACGTTACGACGTCACGATCGTCCGACGCTCATCAGGTCAGTAGAATACGCAAAACGGGACCACTGGCGCTCCGCGACCACCCGACGAGTACGACGTAGCCGTTGAGATGCTTTCGAAGCATTTCGTAGCCCCTTGCAAAGTCCGCCTTCAACGACATCGGTCAACTGCAGGGTGAGCCCATCCCTGATTTCGCAGTAGAGCTTCGCGAGTTAGCCGCTCTTTGCAATTTCGCCCCCCAAGCGGACGAAAACATGTTTGAATAGTTCGTAGCAGGCGTCACGTGCCTGCGGCTACAAGAGCGATTGCTGCTGCAAGGCGATAACCTGACGTTCGATCATGCTTTCGAAGTAGCACGGCTTCGTGATCAAACCCAGCGTGAATCCGAAGCCTTCGCCAATCCTGTTCATCGAATTCAGCAGCAGTTGCGAGACAGCTCAGCAAGGCAGGGTTGACGAGATGGCAACTGCGATAATGGCACACGCTTCCCGGGGCGTCGCCGCTTCAGCTGCTCACACGCGTACGGCGCACCTGCGCCTGATGTGAATAACGCCGCCGCTGTTCTCCCCGGGCCTAGAAGTGCAAATGCCTGCGGAAACTGCGGCGTAGCAGGCTGTTCGCCTTCGGAATGTCCCGCGCGCGGTCGCACATGTTTTGCCTGGGGACGCCGCGGCCACTTTAAGAGAGCTTGTCGCAGCTACCGTCGCGGCCGATAAGGGTACTCTGCAGAGGTCCATGAAATCGTTCCGGAAGAGGATGCTGCAAGTGTCATTAGAATCTTGGCGGTCCGTACTGATAAGAGTACAGGTGTCTGCGTGGATGTCAAGGTCGCGCCAGTTGCCGCGGTGACGCGGGTGCATACCATGAACTTCTTGGTTGACACAGGCTCGGCCGTGTCTATTATGTGTAACCACCAATTCCAAAGGTTGTTCGTCAACGCAATACAACTGACAAGTTCCCATCTTATCATTGCTGGATTTTTCACGTAGGAATATTCCCGTTATCGGGTCATTTCACGCCATAGTCACGTACAAGGGGAAAGAAGCCACTGTAACTTTTCATGCCACGCCATGTGGTACACCTCTCCTTGGCCCAGTGGCGGTCCCAAGGGGGGGGGCGTAGGGGGCTGTCGCCCCCCCCCAAAGAGGTCCTCAGTTTCTTATTTTTAGTTTTTTTAAGCATTCCACTTGCGCGAAGTTAAATCCCAGCGGATTGCAACCGCATTCGCGCACACGCCTCCATGGTTATCACCACTTCAGCAGAATTGGCGCAAGGACGAGAGCGATTCTTTATTCGCCTCGTCCCCCCCCCCCTCCAAAAAAAAATCGCCCCCCCCCCCCCACCCCAAAAAAAACCAATCTCTGGGACCGCTACTGCCTTGGCCTAGATGCTGTTCAAGCCCTGGGCCTTCGCATCATAAGAGAGGAATTGCGCTGCCTGAAAATGTCCACGCAGGAATGCCGAGAGCTTCCAGCTATGAGTTCAGTCCTTCCCAAAAGCACCATGCCAAAGAAACCCTTTGGCCCTCCCACGTATGTGGGAGGGCCAAACTGTGGACAAAGTTGTTTAGCCACTTGTTTTTGCCGGGCCTGAGATTTGTAAGAGGTGTGCAACACAAAGTTAAGATGAAAACCTCCATCGCACCAGCCGCACAGAAGATGAGGCCCCTACCATTTTCAGTCCGCCAGCCGATCTCTGGCGAGATTGAGAAACTACTTGCTGCTGATGTCATTGAGAGAGTCAATGCCTCCGAGTGGGTATCTCCTATTGTAGCAGCCCGAAAAGCAGATGGTAGCATTCGACTGTGTGTTGATCTCCGGGAGCCCAACAAAGCTATAGTAGCAGACAACTTCCCTTTACCTCAGATGGAGGAGCTGCTTCATGCCCTCAACGTAGCACGCTGCTTTTCCAAGGTGGACCTGGCATCAGCCTACTTCCAGGTTGTGCTCCACCCAGGCAGCAGAGACCTAACTTCATTTATAACTCACGAGGGCCTCTTTAGATTCAAGAGGGTCTGCTTCGGGTTGGCATTGGCACCAGCTGCGTTTCAGCAGATCATGACGAAAATTCTTGGAGGTTGCAAAGGGGTCTTGTGCTACTTGGATGACAATCATTTTTAGCAAGACGGAGAGCGAACACAGACGAAACCTGGAGCAAGTACTGGAACGAATGGCAGGAGCTGGGCTCAAGCTCAACAAAAAATGCGTCTTCAACACGTCGGAGCTCTCGTTCCTAGGACATCACGTCAGCGCAGAGAGTATAGCACCACTCCAGGCCAAGGTTGATGCAATCATTAATGCTCCTGCGCCGAAAGATGCAGCCACGCTAAGCTCCTTTTTGGGGCTAGTTGAATAATATTCTAAATTCGTGCAGCGACTGGCAGAGGAAGTCGAGCCAATGCGCCGTCAACTTCGCAAAGACGTACACTTCCACTGGGATGGCGCCGCCAAAGAGAGCTTCACGGGAGTAAAAAGACTTCTAGCATCCCACAAGGCCCTCCGAATGTTTGACCCGAAGCTACCTGTCATTTCGCAACAGATGCCTCTGCGTACGGTCTCGGTGCCGTACTGCAGCAAGTGGAGGGGTCCCATGTGCCGACTGTGGCATTTGAATCGCGGACATTAACAGAGACAGAACGAAAATACTCGGCCGGAGATCGTGAGGCCCTTGCCTGTCTGTGGGCCTGCGAGAAATGGCATGTTTACCTCTGGGGCCGATCATTTACTCTACTGACGGATCACCAGGCTTTGGTGGCATTGCATTCATCGCGGAGCACAGGACAGCGGCCACTTCGTATCGCAAGGTGGACCGCACGACTTCTGCGCTACAACTTCAAAATACAGTACCGCAGCGGAGCCCACAACCCGGTAGCAGATTCCTTGTCCAGACTGCCCGTGCCAGACACAGAAGGTGTCTTTCAGGTTGATGAAGAGGTTGTGTCCTTGGTTACAAAATAAGAATTCGTAGGAGTTCTTATTTTAACTTGCATATCTCCGCGAGAGGCTAACATTCTGTCGATATTATGCACGCGTTGGCATTGATAAGACATCTTCATTGTGTTTCCTTTTCTTTCTATGTGAGTGATTTTGTGAGTGGTCGCGTTACGGAAATGTAAAAAAAAACAGCTGTGTACGATGAAATGAGCGAGCAGATACGTCATTAGTGCGTGTATGTTCGCTCTTTACTTTTTTGAAGTGTAAGCGTTTTGTAACCGTTGCATTGATAATTGCTGAACGTGTACCTTACGTATGTCTGTTCGTTGTAAATGTATTATGCGAAAATGAAAATATTAAAAGCTTCTGATTACGGAGCCATGACTTGTTCCTGTGCACTACTTTCAAAATGAACACTTCTGGCGCACTTGCGTATCCAGTCCAGGAGTTTCGTAGTACATAGGGTATTTCAAAATACATTTTACTCGCTAAAATGGCCAGCAAAATTTAGCTCCTTCGCGCAGCAAGTAGGAATATTTCTTGAACACCACTTGCTCTTAAATGTTTTACTGGTCACATTTATGCAACAAATTTTTACCCCCGAACTGCCCATTAAAAGAAAAACAAATCGACTCGTTTTTTTTTTTTGTGTGCTGATGGTTCAGTCATGCAATATTTTTGACCAGTAAAACAATATTTGCAATGCAATGCAATGCAACAGTGCAATATTTGACCAGTAACACACGCATTCAAAGAAATTTCTACTGGATGCGTCAAACCGCTGAAGAAGTTCACAGTTCATTGATTTGCGGGACGTCTTATTTGGGGACACCCCGTAGTTAGCCGACACAATGTAAAAGGCCCTCACTGGTGCAGGTTCCACTTATGGTTGGTGACGATGATGATGATGATTAGTGGTATCCTCTTTGTAGCGGGGTGATGACGTCATCTCATAGGGACCCCCCCCCCGCTTCCTCCCCCCCCCCCTCCCTTCGCCGCTTCGAGCCGCACTCCAGGTCTGCCCCCCCCCCCCCCCCGGAAAAATAAGAAGTCTACGCCACTGGTCTGTCGGCCGGACGTTGAAGCAGTACTCAAGTGCTTGCGGCTGCTGCCGTAAGTCATAAAAAGAAAAGCCGCAAAAACACAAGTAAATTTTACGTAATTATTGTGTTTTAATTTAAAAAGCAATCTTTATTTTACAAAATAATTTTGAATAATAATAGTTTAGCGAAGTTCCGTTTTCATCTCCTAGGTGCCGCGCGCGTCGACTTGCCCCTCAGCTTCCACGGAGTGGGGGGGCTAGCGCCGCCCGGATTCTGAAGCGGAGTTTCGCAACTGTCTATATTGAGTAACTCTGGTGGTAACGTTGAACAGGGCGCAGGCGAGTCGCACACAGCAAGCATGCAGCGGTGCCCACAGAATGTGCTTCAAACACACGGCTGGTGAGCCGTGCGTTAGCGTGGCGGGCACATGGTAATTATAAAAAGAAAGACAGACGAGAAAACAAGCAAGCAGCACACCACAGGGGAGGTGCTCATAGTCGTCGTATGCGCCCGATCGGCGAAAACCACAGTGCAACGATGGACGGTTTCGTTTTTGGCGTCGGCGCCGACAGCAGATTGCAGACGACAGGGGAGAATATTTCCTCCCCCGTTTGGGTGTTTCGTAGAGGCCGTACAGAGGGCGCTACGTGTAATTAGCTAAAGGGAGAATCTCGCTGGTCCGGGGGAGAAAACCCTCGATTTCCTCCTTTTTTCTACCCTTTTTTCTTAGGGTGCACCTGCAGTTTTTTTTTTTTTCTTCATCTCCTTGAGTGCATTTCTAATTCCTCTTTACTTACTAGTGGGACATCGCAAACCTACGTTTGTAAGCTCAGTAGTTTACCCTAATGTACAGTCATCAAAAGTGTTAACAATAACGAATAAGCGGGTGCCAGCCTATGCACGGATCGGCAGATTACGATAGCCAACGGCGCATCTTCGGCGGCTGATAATCGGCGCTCCCGATGCTAACTTTCTGCACTCCACAGCTCCAGCGCACGCGCACAACCTCGCTGATTACCCAGGGCGCTACAGCAAGTTGCTGACCTGTCCATACGCTGGCACCTCGTTCTTTGTTGTTGTTAACACTTTTGATGACTGTACGTCGCTGGCGTGTATCCTGGTGTAGAATCGTTCGGCCACTTTAATTATCTCGTGCGTAATGTTACCCTGTTCTCTTTCTGAGTGCGTACAATCTGCCTTGTTCAATAGCTAGCTTCTACTTACTTGCTTTTAAGCTTCCTTTTCTCTCCAGAGTTTTCTCTATCACTGTCATGTTGTACACACGATTTTCGTTCGTTTTACTTGTTAACCAATTTTGACTGCTCGCCTAATCCAATTTGGTTTACCGCACTCGACACTTTCATGTTCTTACGCTTGGCAATTACTTCCTACATTTTCTCGGTTAGACTGCCAATTTGTGTCCTACATGCTGCTTTTCCCACAGCTGCTGCTTTCTCTGTGATTGTCGTTGTTAGGTTGTCATTTAGCGCGTCCACACTTCCCGCGTTCTCAACGGTTAAAAGAAACTCCTGCGTACTGGCTGTATTTGACTCCATGTTGGGTTTCGTACTTTTTCTTAGTTTCCCTCTTTCCCTTTTGAGATTCAGTCTTACTTTGCACCTAACCATCTTATGATCTCGTCTTTGCATCTTGATTAGCACCACCACGTCCTGCACAGTACCTGGGTTAGTTGTCACTTAAATTTCGTTTTTCGCTACACCGATAGGACTTTTACATGTCCATTTCCTATTATTTCGTTTGTAGAAGAACGTTTTCGTTAACCTTAGGTTATTTCTCTCTGCAAATTTCACCAGTGTATCTCCTTGTCTGTTGCGATTGTCTATTCCGAAGTTTCCCACTGACCTCTCTCCCATTTGCTTCTTACCTACCTTTGCGTTAAAGTCTCCCATCACAATCATAAACTGCGTTGTTGCCTTCTCCATTGCAGATTCGACGTCCTCGTAGAAGCTATCTACGGCTTTATCATCATAGCTGGTTGTTGGCGCATAGGCCTACACTCATTTTATCCTGTATCGCTTGTTTAGCTTGATTACAAGAGCCGCGGCTCTCTCGCTAATGCTGAAAAACTCCTCCACGTTTTCTGCTATTCCTCAGCATAGAATATGCCCGCTACTAAGCTCCATGAACCCTTCTCCTGTCCTTCTAACTTCGCTTAAGCATATAATATCCCACTTAATGTCAGAGAGTTGCTCTAGTAGTACAGCTAAGCTTCTTTCGCTAGATAGAGTGCGTGCGTTGAACGTTGCCAAAGTCAAGTTCCAATGGCGGCCTGTCCGGACCCAGAGGTTCTTACACCCTCTGTTGGATCGCTGGCCTGACCGCGGCTTGGACAGGTGCTCTAATTGCGTTGTTCAACCATGGGAAAGGGGGGCCACCTACTGCACCAGGGTGGCCAGATCTTTCTCTGGTGAGGGAGTGCTGTTTATGCCCCTAAGAGCCTTCCTAGCATGGTTGAACCTATCTAGTTTAGCTTCCCAAGTAACCGGGATGATGATTACTTCCGGCAGGCAGCACTCCATATCTGCAAGTGTTATGTTCTGGGAGCCAGAAGAAGAAAGCGACACGCAGAAGATGTTACTGCAAAGCAGTATATGTCGAACCCCCCCCCCCCCCCCTTCCGTTTTCATTCCGGTGTCATCGATTTACTCGGCATCCGCCGCGGTGGCTCAGTGGCTAAGGCGTTGCGCTGCTGAGCACGAGGTCGCGGGTTCTATTCCCGGCCGCGGCGGCCGCTTTTCCGATGGAGGCGAAAAGCAAAAACGCCCGTGTGTACGAGATTTCGGCGCACGTTAAATATCCCCAGGTGGTTAAATTATTCCGGAGCTCTCCACTACGGCGCTCCTCATCGCCTGCGTTGCGTCGGCGCGTTAAACCCCACAATCAATCAATCGATTTACTCGGCGCCGCTCCGGGGATCCTCCTCACCACCGCTCACACGTATTTCACAACTATTTTTCCCCTCGCCTCCACCGATGCCCCTTTGACAAGTTGCACAGTCGGCAGTTAACGGTGGTAGTGCGGTTATCAGATGATTGCGAAAAATAAACAGAAACACGGATGGGCGTGCGTAAAAAATGCACTGACGATTACTATACTTGCTGATATGAAATTTGTGCGCAGCGTGAGCTGCAGTCTTCCCGGTCGCGGCGCATTTCTCGTGCGTCTCAGGAAGTGTTCGCGTGACCAGCGAACGCACGCCGGCGTGCGCTACTCTGCTGCTACCACGCAGCGCGCCGCCGCCAGCCGGCCAGCATGTTGCAAATCGTGTTTGGACCTCCCGCGCAAATGTCACGTGTTACGGATTAGCCCCGCACAAGGGGGCAGCGAGCATGTTGTTGCAAATCGTGTTTGAACCTCCCGAGCAAATATCACGTGGTTTGTATTAGCGGAGAATGGAACAGCGTCTGGTGAAAGTGTCAGGGGGAGGTCGCTTCTAGGTGGTGACGCATGAGACATGTGTGAGGGAAAGGCAGTGGGAGAGATGACACCATAGCCGCACCCACCTCACCCTTCGCTAGACGCTCCTCTCCATTTTCTTTCATTCGTCGCTGCTGCGTTCGCTCACTCGGTTACGCGGACATAAACAGACACCGCTCCCGCGAAGCCCAGTTAACGGCTGCCAAAGTGCTGCCCCCTAAAACGACCGAAACCCACCGTCACCGTTTCCGCTCAAATTCCACTTCGCCACGTAGCTGCGAATCCCTCCCGGTTGAAGAGAAACTTGCCCAGTCGGAACGCCGACGTGAGCCCATATTTCTTTTTCAGCTTGGGAAGCCTTCTAAGCGACATTTTCGCCGGTGTCTTCCACGCATAAGTATGCGCCATCAGCGGCTGCCGGTTTATGCGTGCTCGGTTTGCGGGTGGAAAAAAAAGGGGGGGGGGGTGTACACACAGCTAGGCTTCATGCCGCTACCGATGAAATGCCGGTTGTGCTGGTGGGAGATTTAGATTTTGAAATTACATGGCTCAATGCGCTTCGTCGGCTGTCCTCCTTAATCGAGTAGTTCGGATGTGGGTTGATGTGTTGCACAGACATCTTACACAGACAGTATGATGTCTACGAGGGGGAAGGGAAACGCCACATGTTTGTACGCGAGAATGGAGCTCAAGGGCTTCCAGATCTTAAACCGTTATGGGACGGTTGCGTGCCGTTCGCTTGGAGGAAGAAGAGCAAGAATTGAAGCGTTGGCCCGAACACTAGCGCAAACTTGGGCAAAAACAACTGAAAGCTGCTGGCGCCGCCGTTACCGCCTTAAGTTCAGCTCTTCGAGTGGCGGCGGATCCCTCCCGGATGAACAGCAACGTGCCCGCTTGGAACGCCAGCGTGAGCCAATATCACTTTTTCAGAGGGCTTTCAGGAGATATTTTCGACCGCATCTGTCACTTCTAAGCGCACGCACGTCAACGGTTGCCGGGTTAATCGTGCGCAGGTTTGTAGGGGAGCTTAGTGAGAGGGAGGGGGGGGGGGGGCGTGCACGCGCAGCTATAGGTTTCATGCCCGAACTGATGGATGGCATGTCCGTTGTTCTGGTGCGAGGCTTAAACGCGGACCTTAAACGGCCGAATGGGACCTGTCCGGAGCCCTTAGTGATAGAGGGGATTGGGTTTATGTGTTACACAAACAGTAAGATGCTTACGACGTGGGGGAGGGGGGGACTGAGGCAGCTCCATGTTTGTCTGCACGAACAAGCTTGGATCCTTCAGAGGTTCAGTCAGCTAATTGGCTAGGAAGTGTGCTCCATCGCCAATTACAACAAAACGTGTTTTGTTACGTGCACTCCGTGGACTGCGTCAAGCTTTGCAGGTCATCCTTCTTCAGAGTGGGAGGGCACTAATTTTTTATACTAAATCTATGCCTAATCGTCACGTAAAATCGCAGACGTTGCTTGCCACTTCTTGTACCCGGGCGGCTTTGCGATCAGCCAAAAAAAAAAAAACTGCGTGTGGTATCGGCGGTATATCGTTTAGGATCCTACGCGGTATCAGAGAGGAAATAGGCTGTACGAGGGGGCATGTAGAAGAGCTACCGAGAGTTGTTGCCGGCAAACGAAGAGAAATGACATTAAGAAGCGCTGCGTGTATTGTTTTATACTAGATAATTAGCAGGGCGGTGCTTATCAACTCCTTGTACCTGGGCACCTTCACGTTAGAGACTTTAAAATCGAGAACTCAAATTCTGGGGGTTTTACGCGCCTGAAGCTATACCTGGGCAACGAGGTACGCCGTAATGCAGGGCTTCCGGATTAATTTAGAAACTTTGGAGTATTTAACGTGTGCCTGAATCTCGGCGCACGAACGCTTCGGTTTTGCTCCGCTATCAGAAAAACGGGCTGACGTCAAAATGGAACTTCTGGTTGAAAACAAACTGGTGGCCAATTAAACGTTTCGTGAAAGTTTCAGGACAGAATTTCAGGTTTGACGGCGGAATTTGATAACAAGAAGCGTATTGCTATAAAAAATCTAAAGTGATGTCTATGTGCTTGCTACGAATCTTAAACGTAAACGTACGACCGCGACTACGGGACTTCGTTCACTGTTGCCCTGCGGCAGGCAGAGAAAATACGAATGTAACCACTTTTGGCGACATCACGTTTGCGGTGCACGGCTTTCTTTAGAAAGGGTGTTGGGCGGTGCGAAGTGGCGGACAGTGACATTTGCAAGAGCAGCAAAAACCCTTACAACCAGGCGCTAAACGTCCTCGTGTTTCTTTGTGGCTATCAGTCCGCACCAAAAACAGGACTACCATTGGCCTTTTATTATTTATATGGAGGTAATTGTACAAAGATGCCATATATAATACTCGCATTCCTTATTAATGATTTTTCTGGCTCTTTTTTGTGTGCAGTACCGACGTCTTCCCTCTTCTGTTTGAAAATCACTTATCTCCTTGGAATTCCTTGTATGAGGTAGAAGCAGGACGCCAGGTAGCTAACCCGTACAGGGCAGTCCATCAAGAATTTTTGTTGGCGTCAACACAATGCCTTGCCGGGAACGTCGTTACGTGACAGCTGCGTTCCTTTGGTCATCTAGGCTTGGTAGACACGTTTGGACCAGGGCGACGGGCGTCGTTCTTGAAGCTCTTTACGAGAAGGGAATGCTGGAAAACTGCCTCATCGTCTTCTCCAGCGACAACGGCGGTAATAGTGCAAACGGGGCTTCGAATTGGCCCTCTGCGCGGCCAAAAGAAAACCCTGTGGGAGGGCGGAGTGCGCCTGCCGGCGTTTGTGTGGTCCCCTCTGTTGGGAGCAAGAGGCCGCGTCTCCATGGGACCTGATGCACTTCGTGGACTGGTTGCCCACACTTTACCACCTGGCCGGTAAGCACGTTCCTCATTTCCTGAAATGGTCAAGCAAGTTGGCACAAACAGGCTGTTGATGAAGATGATGCTACTAATGATGACGACATTAGAAGGTCCACATCAGGGCAAACTCAAACACTATATACAAAAAAAATGCTCCGCATTATACGCCAATTGCCCCATAAGAAATTTCGGTCGAAATTATTTAGGTGAAGCAAATCCGAAAAAAGGTATGGGGGCGAGGTGATAATGGCGGTATTTTGGTTAAATTTGTACGGGAGGTTGGCATCACATGCTCTCGGTCTTAGTAATATTAGGTCTGGTGCTCGCATATTATTTCACGTATAGCGATAGCTATACGACCACAGAAACTACTGTGAATAAATTAGCAGTACATTAAAATTACATTTCACTCACTGGATGGGGAACCAACGTGAGTGTTACGTGAAGGCGCCGTAGAATTGAGTTGGTTACGTTGTCATTAAACTTTGTGATTAAAGAAAACGTGAAAAAAGCGCCTCCCTAATCCTCATTGTGTATTGCTTTAAAACACCAAATACAACGTTACGGCGTAGGCGTGCCACTTGGCTCTGCCCACTGGGCAATGCCACAAAATCAAAGTTAGAAACAAGCATCTCTGACAAGAAGTGCAACCACTGTTCAAGCAATTACGTTTACACACTCGCTCTAGAAGAGTTACGGATGATTTGTCTGGCCCTCGAGTGTGGCTGCTTCGGGAGGTAATAGCAGGGAACGGGGGATTTCTTTAAGCCAATAATTCCAACAGACATCCTGGGCCAATGGAGCGAAATGAAAGCAATCCAGATTCCGCCGAAACATCGCAGTCGATAAAAAACGCGCATAAATTGGGAGTATGATCCCCCCCCCCCCTCCACACTTTATAAAATGGTTGCATTTGACAGGTGGTGACAGCCCCACTGCATGGAAATTTTTTTTTCGTATTCGAGAATTTCTAGGAAAGCTGCGTAGCCTTTGTAGCCACTTTGTCTGATCCGGATAGAAGCTAATTTGGCCTCTGCATTATCAGGCAGGATAACTGGACGAGGCTTTTTTTTAATATTTTGGGGAGATCTCTGCTGAGGTATGATTTACCCTGTCTGACTGTTTGTATGTGGCGACATTTGATTTTCTAACATGAGCGTACTGTTTAACAATAAAGTGTTTCTTGTTTATCACATTATATATTTTCTCAGATTGTGCCACGAGTGTTAGGCGTACTCAGAACTTGTATGTTCCTTTTTTCCGCTCCTCATTTACTTGAGGTGTTTTCACGCGCGGAAAGCTCACAAGCAAGTTTTGTTAAAAAACAATCATGCATTCTGGGCGAAAAGATGGCCAAAAGGGACCAAGCATCCCAAACTGCCAACGTACGGAGCCACGGAGCCACTCTTCCGTTCAGCGCCCACTCACTTCACCGAGCCCACTGCCGCGCCTCGAACTTGTACTCACCTCCTGGCAAAGGAGCACACATTCTTGTGCATAAGCGGTTGTACATGTCTGAGTGTCGTGCTTAGTTAAAATGCGGCGCCCCAATCAGAAAAGGTTTGGGTGATCTTTATAAAAAAATTACTACCATTCCACTCTGTGAAGCTGGATGACCAGCGGAGCTGTAAGAAACGCAACTGAAAGAACGTGCCCTATACAGTGCGCAGATGTCATCATTCAAAGAGAGACACATCGGTTGTTCCAGCTTTATATGTAGTTTAGTGTTTCATTTGTGCGTATACTTGGCTGTAGTGCATCTGCGGACGACGGTAAGCGAAGAGAGTGCGCCGAAGCTGTGAGGAAAGGAGCAATGACGCCGAGTGGAGAGGGACCAAAGAAGTTATCTTTAGCTGTATCGACTCTACGATGTTTTCTGGCCTGTGTGCTCGGTCTTCTCATGCATCCGGGTCTCCTGAAACCTATAGCGTATAAGAGCTCCGCTGTAATATGATCACCCATTTAAACCAAGCGTCAGGTACAAAGGCCGGTGCATGGTTACATACAACTGGATAGAGAATGTAAGGAAGCAGCATTTTGCAGCAAAGTGAGTTTGGCGGGGTGCGTGCGTGCGTGTTGTGCGTCCTACTAATGTTTCGCATGTTTATACAACGGTCCTAATTCGCTGTGGTGCATCTATATCGGCATTATGAAACGCCTCCATTCCGACGGCTGACCTCATTAGCCATGAATGAAGTTGCCGACCTAATTTTATTTTATTTTTTCGTTCGACCGTCTTCATCACACATCTCTTTCCTACTTTCTCTGGCCTTGTTATTTGGTCTTTCTCTTTCTCTCATTATTGTCATTATCCTGTTGATGTCCGCTGCAAAACTGCACCCTCTCCCAACATTTCCAACTGCATGTAGTCCTCGCCACAAACTACTCTTTTACGCGGTCGTCCAATGTTTGTTGCGCTAAATGCACCACATTTACCGGCGTAAGTACAACCAGAGTCCGTCAAAAGCATTGACTGACTCTGGTACAACTGTTCCGTACACCTGTGATGATGATTATGATGATGATTGCTAGCGGTATCCTCTTTCTAGCGGGGTAATGAGGTGATCATCTTACCAAAAAAACTAACATATCTATGTTTTATACTCTTCATTTAGTACTAGAGCTGCTCTTAAGGAGGCACAAAATACTTATTTTTTTCTATTACAGGTCGTGGGTGTCCTATGCAATATATCCCTCTCTACTTTTCGTCTACCAGCATTCTAATCTTCTTTTCCCCGCCTTGACAGCCTTGAAGTTAACTCCCTCTGTGCTACCCTTAAATTCTAGGGCTTCTGGAAGCCGAATATTTCTTTCATGTAGATATGGATGGATACACTCGCATTCCAACACTACGTGCCGCATAGTTTCTGTTTCTTTCCCGCAGACCACGTCTACCCCATCATTTTGTGTATACTTCCCTACAAAGCTCTCAGTTCGCTAGCAACCTGCTCTAGCCTCAAAAAGCAAAGCACTGCCCTTGGAACTATCGTAGAAATTTTCCTTTCTGATGCCCAATTTCTCTGCCCTGCACATCTCTAACCGATGTTTTAGCTTCCATTTTTTCCCTCCATTTATTCGTTTCAATCTGTTTTGCTTCCTTTTTGGTTACCTTGGCTGTTTTGGATTCTCCACTGTTCTTTCCGTATTTCATCGTTAGCCTTCTAGTTTTCCTTAGCCACTGCGTGTCCACGCTTTTTATGTATAGGTACCTTAAAAGTTTAGCTGTCCACCTACGTTGACCCATTGCTCCCAACCTCCCGTTAAAACATATTTTACTGTGTGCTTCTCGCACTTCAAGCGACGCCCAGCCCATATCTCCCTGCACTGCTCCGGTAGTTGTACCATGCGCTTCTAAGGCCAAATGGTCTACCGTGCTCTGGTTCACTTCAAGGCATGATAGAGCATCTGATTTTAAGCAGAGTATACTGGATTCGCAAATGTGAGACCCGGAACCATTACTACTTTCCACATTTCTCTCACTACTTCATATTTATTATACCTCCACAGAGCTCTAGGCTTCATTATAAGCTGCGTTTCGCTTTCCTTTACTCTTAAGTTGCTCCTCGTGAGTTCTTAAGTAGTTCTCCCCTTCGTTGATCCACACTCCGAAATATTTATATTCCTTGTCTCTTGGTGATTCGACATGCTGAATTGACACTGCGTCAGTGCAAGTGTCATTGAAAACCATTATTCCCGATTTTGAGTGCTAAAATTTACCCCAGGTCTTTGGCTTCCTGACCACTAATATTTATGAGCCATTGCATATCGCTCTGGTTATCAGCTAAAAGAACAATGTCGTCTGCGTATAACATTCCCGGAATACGCTGTTGTACCACTTCGCCTTGCCACATATGCGTTAAGTTGAACCCTAATTGACTTCCTTCAACTTCCTTTTAAAGCCCTGCCATATAAAGCATAATTAGTATTGTGCGCGAAGGGCATCCCTGTTTGACGTGCTGTGCGCATTTCTGGCCTTCCCATGTCAGGTGCACACTATTATCTTTATAGATTGCTATAAGGAAC
Organism: Haemaphysalis longicornis; assembly: GCA_013339765.2. Classification (NCBI taxonomy): domain Eukaryota; kingdom Metazoa; phylum Arthropoda; class Arachnida; order Ixodida; family Ixodidae; genus Haemaphysalis; species Haemaphysalis longicornis. The sequence goes on along the minus strand of JABSTR010003802.1, from coordinate 5,194 downwards.
TGTATTAACTCGTCGTCTAAGCCCTGGAGTTAAAGCATTCTCCACAGCAGTTCTCTGTCTACGTTGTCATATGCCCCTTTAATGACCGAGAACGTAATCCATAATGGTCTATTCTGAGCTTTGTTGCTCTAGTCTGAGCTCTTCAAAGCTCTTCAAATAGCTCTATTCTGAGCTATTTGAGCTTTGTTGCCAGCTTCAATTTCTGATTTTATCGCCTGCAATACTAATCGATGCACCACTAATGTTACTCTGAGTGGTCTGTATGAATAAATACTGGATTTGTTGCCTTTATGTATTCAAATCATCCTACTGTCTAGCCAATCCTCCGGTATTTGCTTGATTTAGATCACCTCATCTATTGCCCTCATAAACGATGCCTTACTTTTTGGTCCAAGCAGGTTTATAAGCTGCATTAATATTCCGTCCTGGCCCACTTCTGTTTGCGGGGAAACCTTTTGCTCTGCTTTTTTCCAGTCAAGGCTGCTCAAACTTATTTCCTCTTCCGCAGACTTCTGTGGCGCTGATGTTGTCGGTGTTATACGTCTCAAAAAACAAGCTCCACTATTTGGACCACAAAGAAGCAAACTCGAGAGCTCTTACCGTTTTACTCTGTTTGTCTTTCTTTCGACTTCATCCTGGGGTTTTTCGGAATGTTGTAATTTCACCGAATAGCGAAACGGCTGGCATGTTTCAGCCCTCGGCAACGAAGCCTCCATGGCTCAAACTGCTCTTTTCTGCGTTTTTTTTTTTTCCCTCTGTAACTAGTGTTTCTTTTCTGCCCTGCTGTCCCCAGGAGGAAACGTCGACGACCTAGGCTCCATCGACGGTGTCAGCCAGTGGGAGACTCTGTCCAGGGGTGCGCCTTCGAAGAGACGGGAACTCTTACTCGGCTTCAGTGTGCTCACCAATACCGGTGCATACAGGAGCGGCAGGTGAGATGCAACAGATGTTGTCGCACGGTAGCCAAGGCAGGAACCGATACGTCAATAGCAACACTCACGCAAAGAAATAAAAAAAATAGTAGGAAATCTCTCTGTATACGTCTACAGCAACGGCTGGTGGAGTACCGCTATGAAATAATCATGGTTCTCCGAAGAGAGTGTTTCATAGGGCACGTCCTAAAGTTATAGCTTTATTCTCCCGGGGCAGATGACCTTTTCACATATACTAGGACATTATTAGCGTTACCACGTTTCCTAAATACCCGTGTGGATATGTGTCATATGTTCATTGGCATGGGCGTGGAGCAGCTGCGGCATGTATTTTTGGTTCAGATATTTTAAGGCGCAGTGAACTCTATGCGGCATGATGAATTTTTCATTACGGCCTTCGAACTAGAGAAAAGTTTTTAATAAAAATCCCGCAATTTTACCTCGATATCAGGGAGGACACTTCCTGTGCACTTCACACTACCAGCGCGTTCTTCACTTTCAAAAATGTTTCCCAGTCGCTTGCCGTACCTCCTGTGCTGATACCAGAAAGTCCACATTAAACTGAGTAAGATCAGCCTTCCGCAGAAGCTGAAACGTTCTAGTTCATATTACGTATTACATATCGGTACGCCTCGTTTTAAAACGTGGGTGCACAATTGGGGTCTCTTTGAAGCATGGTCGGAAAACTGCCGCCTGCTAAGTGAATTAAGCCCATCAACTCAAACCTCTCATAACAATAAAATTGTTACCAATCATCAGCACATGGAGAGCCGCCGGAGATCAGTTCTGCGAGATTTTCCTCAACACTGAATTAGTATTTCTATAGGGCGGGTGGCAAACAGCACTTTTTATTCTTCAAGTAATTGGGTAACCTTCCAGCATTCAGGATGACCGTGGGATATAAGCTGTGGAGAGGTTATTTGACCAATCAGTGTCAAAGTTTTTTGCACTCACTGCTTTAACGCTATGGGTGCCTCTCACATTGCAATTATTGCTTTCGTATATTTGCCCCACTTGAGGCTCCGTGTTCCCGTGCATGAGCCGTCGACTTCTGTGGCTCTATACCTGCCAGGTACAAGCTGGTGGTGAGCCCTAGTGACGGCAGCTGGGACGAGTTCAGGGAGGAGCCGCCGGGGAACGTGTCCCTGGCCATCGACCTGGACCAACTGATGGCCGACTCGGCCGTGGCTCAGACTTTGGCGAAGTTCTACAACACGGGGACGCCTCCCGCTGCGAAGCCAGAGTGGAGGCAGTACGCTTCCGTCCGCTGCGGCTCGGAGCTGGGGAGCAACTTCAGGACCGCGGACTCCCCCTACCTATTCGACGTCGTCAGCGACCCTTGCGAAACGAAGAACCTTGCAGGAGAGCGGGGCGACGTGAGTGCCTATAACAACTGCAAACCATTCGAGCCGAGTAAAGCGCAAAAAAATTACACAGAGGACGAGGGACGACAACAGGGAAAAAGCGCTCCCTCGTCCTTCGCGTATATTTTTGCGCTTTACTCGTCTACCATGCAATACCAACTTGCCCAGAAGTCCGCCTTCATCGGCAAACATTCATTGCGCCAGTTCAATACTGCTGACAAACTATGTGACTGTGTGTGCGCAGGACGAAATAATAATAATAATAATAATAATAATAATAATAATAATAATAATAATAATAATAATAATAATAATATAAAAATGGTCGGTGTCTTCACCTTCACTTGTATAGGTATGTTCATTTTAACCACTTTTTCCTCATTTAAATTTGGCGCCAGAATTAGGATGTCTGCCAGGTAGAAAAGACATATTTCCAATTTTACACCAAGAAATATGATATTCATGAGTCACTCAAGGGGGGCTGGTGCGTGCACAATGGCAAGACGTTACTCTAAATTTTAGAAGGGTATCATCTGTCCCGAAGGCTGTGTTTTGCTTGACCAAGTGACGCACGGAAACTTCCCAGAAGCCAGATCGCACATCGATGTAAGACAAGTACGACGCTGAACGAAGCGAGTCAATGCTCCCATCAATTCGATGAAAAGGGTTGGAAATCCTTCTTAGCAATGGTATTCAGTCGGCGATAGCCAACGCCAAATCGCCATGAATAATCTGTCTTTCTTACCAAGGTCACGTCAGCGCCTTCCCGTCGGGATGCTTTTCGAATGACGCCCTTGTTGGCTTTCCATTCAGTGTCTTTGCGTTTTGTGTGTGTTGATGACATTCTGTAGAAAGCCAGATGACGACGTGCTCCGCGCCAGCGTTCCTTGTAAAGTGCGCAACTCAATAGCAAGAAGCTCCCTTTTATTCTGTAGCTACTACATACAGATTTTCTCAGTCCGTACGGCCTCAAGTGCTCGGTCGTCACGTCAGAGGCTAAGAGGGAAAAGAAAAAAGAGGTACTACTACAACAGAATCACAATCATTAAACTAACCAGCTTAAAATAACGCGCCCATTTAGTCATATACATTCCCACGCGCTCGCAATATTCATAGAAATAGAAATAAAAGTAGAAATCTAACAGAATATGTAACAAATTAATATAACGGTAAGTGAAATAGAGTTAGCCAAAATCACAAAAGGTTGACTACTCTAGCGCGCTCCCGCGACTAAGTCATAAAGAATGCTCTCGCAGTTCATGCCCAGTAGTTGCTAATGCATATTTTTTTCTTCGCCGAGCTTTTGTCGTCTGCCTCAGTCAAGACATCGAAGTAGCTTGCGCTCTCTTTTGAAGTGGGAACAGGTGCCTACAGTGCAGTCATTATTGGCGCACGCACATCCTCCGCGAGCAGGGATTTATACACTCCCTCCCCCCACCGCCAAGGACGATTTCATCGTCGTCATCATCATCATCATCATCATCATCATTATCATCAGCCTGCTCAGATACACTGCAGGACGAAGGCCTCTCCCATCGACCTCCAACCGCCCCTGTCCTGCGCTGCACGGGTCCACAGGTTTACCCCGAAGCTCCGCATTTCCTGGCCTCCCCCTTCTTACGATGATGATGATTGTTTCGCGGAGTCCCCCGCGTAACAGACCATTTTCATGAGCCCCTCTACCCGCATAGAACACTTTCGAACAAGTAGCATTGACGCATTCTTATGCGTATGCCCCGAGATCGAACACAGTCGGCCCCTGGCGGCGGCGGGACGAACCGCTCCTAGTCTGGACGGCGCTCTCGCGTGGTCACCTCGTTCACGTAGCGCGCGGCGCAAGACGCCTGCTGCACACGATAAAAAAACGAATAAGTGCACTTGTTTGGCACTAAGCAGTGGCGTAGTTACCTCTGCTTGCAGATATTATCTAGAAACGCAATAATCAGCGGCCGTTGTCGATGCCGTTTGTCGATGCCGTTGTCGCCGTTTTAGCGTAAACGTGCTATAAACATTGTTTCGACACATTGCACTTTTATTATTGATGAGTGCAGTCCTCTGACGTTTCAGGAACGTCAAAGGGTGCTTTTTGAAGGTTGCGTGGGGTTATTTAAAGGATAAAAGTTTACCCCCCGAAACGGGTAAGAAGTGGCAAGACCCGTGCATATCCGTACATTTGCCATACCCTTGCAAAATTGCGATGTGGCCTTTTAGAAAGAAGAAACAAACAGAAACAATTACACTGCACACGACCCGTGCGTCATCGCACATACATTAACGTGGACGTATTCTACATACGCAAGCGCCTGTGTGATCGATTCTTCCCGTACCTTTTCAAAATAAATACTATTTTTGGACAGTCGTTGCTTATATTGTGTTGCTAATTTTATGTAGCATTTAAAAGACGTTTCTGTGGATGCGCAGAGTGAAATACTCTTTTTCATTGCATAGTAATACCTCGTTAACTCGAACTCGCTTATCTCGAAAATTCGGCTAAATCGAAATTTCCCGCGGCACCGAACAGTTTCCTATACGTTCCATGTGTTTGCTGCCCTTTATTTCGAAGTATTTTTGGGCCCACTGCGGATATCGCGAAATCTTGACGAAAATTTCGCCGCCTCGGACCGTCAAGTCAAGTCACACTTTATTTATTTATTTGGTATCAACAACACAACAACCACGGATACCAGGGGGCAGACAAAAAGCCAGAGAAAGAAGGCTTGACGGGGGTCTGTGCCCCTTTCGTAGTAATGTACAAAAAAAAACTAATCGTACATGTGAAACGGTAACAGACTTATATACATAGTTAAAACTTTATACAGCAAGCATTCTTGATCAGCACGTGCGCGAAGACACACTTCAGACACAAAAATGAGGACTACTATACAATAACGTTTCACA